>JAPMLY010000713.1:0-74696 GCA_026401115.1 Tetraselmis chui
ATAGCGACTTTTGCGGCCGACCACCTAGGCGATGTGCAACGATCGGTTTTCACCAAAGCTGGTATCGAGCGAGTAATACATACCACTCGTATGGGCTTGCAAACTATTCATGATTGCAACCTACTGACCTTGGAACTAGAAAATGCCTTCAACACAATTTCCCGCCGGAGTTTCCATGCGGAGCTGTACAAATTTTTTTGACTTGCATCGTATTATCCGGTTGGTCGAGATGATATATTCACGAGACTCAACGGTGTATTATTTCGACCCCAACGATGCTTCACTCTTGTGCGGCACGGTTTAGTCTCTTTCGGGTGTCCGACAAGGAGATCCTCTTGGCCCCCTTTTGTCTAACTTAGCAAAACAACACCCCCCTCTAGAATATTGGTGATCGGTGCAAGGGTTCTTCGGCGATCCATGCCTTTTCTGACAATGGGGAGTATTTGATTACAACGCCGTTTGTCCCGACTGTGATTGCGGTGGCTACAGAGGGAGTAGGGAAAGTCGGCTTGAGGGTGCAACCAATTAAATCTTCGTGCATGATACCCCCGGATACGGCTCTTGAACTTGTTGAGGTGATACGAGCGATGGTCCCCGTTGTTACGGGTATTATTACCCTAACAACGGGACCCCTTCGGCGACGGATTTCTCGATGATGGATGACCCTGCGGCATCTGACAATGACAATTACATTTATTCTTGGCTACAAGATACCGTGGAGGCTCATCAACTCATATTGAACAAGATCGCATGGTCTGCTACGTCGGACTTCGGAAGAGCACATTTGGCTTTTCGTTTGCATATAACGTGTGCGGTACGCCGCTACGGGTTCTTGCTCCGCACCCCCTCATATGATATTTGCCGACCGTACCTTGCTATTGCAGATAGGGCCGTTCGTACTGCAGTTTCCGAATCTTGGACGTACAGACGCTCGATAAGCTGAATTGTGATACGCGCCAGCTTTCTTTGCCACCGGAGTTTGGGGGCCTTAATGTACCGTCCTCTTGCTATACAATGGCAGCGCACCGTGTGTTGGGCCTTACTATGGAGCGCGCCTCTCATGTTCGGAAGTGCCCACGGTGCAATGAGGCTCCCCCACAGTCTCGTGGGCTGGATCTTCGTCGACGTTATTGGGTACCTCTATGTCGGGTGAAAGCTCGACAACTCCTATGCTTATGAACCGCATCCCCCGGTGCCCGTGCTTTTGGTATGATATTCAGCTCCACGATCGGATTTTCCACGTGCTTGAAGAGTTCATGCTTGAAGCGGGGGCTAGAAAGGGGCGGGACTTGCGACTAGAGGTTCGCCGTATTCGGTCGGGAGCTTCTCGAGATCCACATGGGGATGTGGTTTGGTCAGATTTCAACGCCCCACACCGCCATCTTGTTGTTGACGTGACGGTCACAAGCGCTCGCACGAACACAAGTGTCCCTCAGATAGGTGCTCGCCTCCCACTCCCAGGCAATACTACATTAGGAGCTCAGCAAAGCAAATTCGATGCGGATCTCCGCACTTCCACCTTGCTTTGCACGCCTTTGGTTCAGTCAGCCCATGACTATTAGCCATTCGCTCTCGAGGATGGGGGCCGGTTGGCGCCTATGGCGGCTGAGATGGTCTATCGCTTGGCAATATCGGTGGCAGTTAGTCGCTTCCCTGGCATGGGTGCTACGGACTTTCGTTCATTAAGTTTAGATAGTTATGTCCGTATGCAACATTTTGCTCTTCGATCTACTTATGTTCCCTTTCTACGGTTTTTGGGGGATGTGAGGCAAGGATTCATGCAACGCCTTTCCGCAGCTCTTCATGGCACTTCGGGTTCTTATTTTCGCGATGCTTTGTGGAGACTGGAGGGCGGTGCCAATGTTGTGGCATGCCTCCATGTTCCTCGGGCTTAGGCATGTTCTGTTTTTCCTCCTTTTTCCTTTTCCTTGGTGGTGTCCAATTATTTTTCTTGTAAAAACAATTTTCCGTTTAAAAAACACTTATATTTATGGGCACAAGGCAAGGTTAATTTCATACCGCTACGTGGATTTATTATATCAGCATGAGGGGTAAATCTCATTCAATATGATAATAGTAGTAATAATGAAGTGACATGGAAGATTCAACATAACATGAATATTGCAGCTAACACATGTTCTGGCATGTTGGCTTTGGACGTGGCGCCAGAAAGTTGCTTCACGGCGCAATCTTTGACTTGCGTGAAACTGGGTGAAGAATCCCACAGTCCAAAAATCAATTGCTTGTTTGTAGTTCGTGTCATTGCGCTTGTTCGTCAACACATTGAAGTATTGAACCGCCTTAGTAATTTTGTGTTCATTCCATGCCACCCTTCATAACCTTCTCAACTACACCAGAAATCACAAACATAAGGTAAAATGTTTTTTTTTACTTCATCGGGATATGCAAATGGGGGTGTTGCATTATGGGTAGGTGAATGCACGAATAAGGGGGGCCGACATTAGTGATATGGTGTAAAAGGAACACGAGCATGGGAGGGGCCAGCGCATCATGTGGAACGTCAAAATCCTCAAGGACTGTGGGGCTCCATTATCGTATCATAATAATAATAATGCGTTGCTCCAACGTGGCCACATGGGGCGAGAGCCTCCAAAAACTGATTTCCCCTTTCTCAATGAGGATCGATGTTATGGGTTCATTGAAGTATCATGACTTGGTGGACTTTCGCTCCTTTTATTGTGGCCGCCGTTTTGTTTTCCCTCGTTGTAACAACTTACAGTGGATGACGGTGAAGCATATATGGAGCAACCAATTGAAACCGTGAGTGTCGCATCATGGAGGAAGCAATGAAAGCCGTAATCAATTGATTACACAAAATGAATTCAACAAAAAATTGCAACCGCCATAAGAGCGACTCGGACGTTTCCGTGGATGATGGTGGAGAATAGCAACCACTATAAGCAGTCAGGGAGTTTCGACATCATGGAGGAAGCAATGAAAGACGCAATCAATTGATTTCCGCGCGATGATGTCGCCCGATGCCCCCCCCCGCTATGACGCCCGTTACCTCAGCCCGCGTGCCTTCCGTTTTCCCCAGCTCGAAGGACGAGGGGGAGCTTGGGGAGGGATTGGGGGGTGAGGTGGGGGTGGAGGGGGAGGTGGGGGCGGAGGGGGCGGAGGGGGAGAGGGGGGCGGGGGAGGGCGGAGCAACAGTGAGCAGCCCTCCGCGTTCATCTCCTGCGCAGTCAACAGCCGTCACCGGTGCCGGTCAGCCCCTGGGTGAAGAACGCATTGGCGCTAGGTAGTGCAAGGCACGAGTTAAGCTAGAATCAATGTCAACGTAAAAAAAAAAAACATAAAGACCTAAATTTATAAACCCTGACCTGCTGCTTTAATTTGCCAAAACATGTCTGTCGGTCTGCCGCGTATCATTTGCTCCATTGGATGAAATACTGTTAATTCACTTCTTTTGTAAGCAATTCAGCTTTATGTACATGCGACGCG
Source organism: Tetraselmis chui (assembly GCA_026401115.1). Lineage (NCBI taxonomy): Eukaryota > Viridiplantae > Chlorophyta > Chlorodendrophyceae > Chlorodendrales > Chlorodendraceae > Tetraselmis > Tetraselmis chui. The sequence goes on from JAPMLY010000713.1 coordinate 3,466, forward strand.
AGAGGTTGGAAAATAAGCAAGGTTGATGAAGTATGGTACTAGAGGCCCATAGTTGTGCAGTCACAATGCCTTATGTTGATCTCGCACACACACACACACACACACACACACACACACACACACACACACACACACACACACACACACACACACATACACACACACACATTGCGTCTTCTGTAATAATGCACACACACACACACACACACACACACACACACACACACACACACACACACACTGTCGCTCACTATGTATTTTTGTAATCACAAAATAAGGCTCCTTTATCGATCGTAGCGATGCGCAGTAGTTAAAGACGTATGGAAATCCCTATCCCAATAAGTGCGAGAGCGATATACGTCATACATTGTTTTTTTCCAAACCAAAAATATCGCATTCATAGTATAGCATTCATAGCATTCATAGCATTCATAGAATCCAATCGAGCTTATAGAAAGGGAGACACCGACGGAGAAACACACACACACACGCACAGATTTGAGCCAATCAATGTAGCAGGACAAACCTTTTGGGTGGTACTTTGGTTCGTACATAGCGATATACGTCCTCATTTCAGTTAAGTTCTTCGCAATGGTAAAGATGGATTCGTGATTAACTACTGCATATTGTTAAGAGGGGCGGTGCAAAGGTAAAGAAATCACAATTCAAATCATGTTTACAAAATGATACACACAAAATTGGACCAAAATACGACTGTAAACGAAAATCATAAAAACACTGAAGTAAACTACGCGTATTTAGGGTTTACCCGCGGGCTGCTAGTAAACTATAAATTGAAAGCTTACTCGCGACAGAGTTTAGGATTTTGGGCAAGGTATAGGTTAAATCTATACACGCTGAAGTACATACGCTTAAACCCTAAAATATCATTAGCCCTAAAGTCATACCCTAAAACATATGAAATGGACCCCGCGACGGTGGTGGGTGTGGCGCCTCGCACCTGCGACGACCAGGCGCCGCTGATGTGGGCTTGGTTGGGGTTGTGCGTCGCGCGGCCGTGGACCATCAGCGACCGTTGGAAGTCGCGCCACGTGCACACGCCAGAGGGGCAGGCGTCGATGGCGAGCGGGGCACACTGAGACGGCTTCACACAATACTCCAACTGTAGCAACAGCTTGTCTGCATCCAGGCCCGAGCTCTGTCCGAGGCAGCGAGAGGGGGGGGGGGGCGTCGTCAGAAGAGGAAAAATAACAGAGGCAATAGAGCCCCGCACGTAATACGCGCGCGAGCATAGAACAGGTACAATAGCGGTACATTAAAATACCGCACAAAATGAAATACATAAATTCAAATCGCAATATCAATACAAATAACCCAAAAATGTACCCCTGCGCCAAAACATTAGAGAATAACGAATAGAAATAGATACACAAAAACACATATTTGTACATGAATACATAACTACACACACACACTCACACACACACACATAAACACACACACACACATACACAAACACACACACGCACACACAAACGCACACAAAAACACAATCACACACGCACACACATAAACACACGCATACAATGACACAAACACAGAGACACACACAAATACAGAAACAGACACACACACATATAAAAATACACACACATATACACACACAATCACACACACACATAAACTCTCTCACACACACACACACACATACACACACACGCACACCCCAAACAGGGCCAGACTGAGACATGCATGCATGTGCAAATTCAAACGTACAAACATACAAACACGCATGCATGCAAACAAGAAAATATATGAAGTGAGAAGGACCTTGATGGTCTTTATGTCGCCTTGTGTGGAGCGCAGCGTGATGGAGACCTGGCCCAACGCCTCGGGGAGAGGCAGCTGCTCATCCGCGCCCAGGGCCGCCAACAGCGCCAACATCTGCCACCGGTGGCCCGAATATAAATGCACTCGGGAGCTCCCAAGGTCGGCCTCAGCACGATACTCCTGCACCGCATCATTGCAACATATTTAGTGAGAGCGGAAGATTCGCAAAGGGGGGGAGGGGGGGAATAGCCCCGTCCTTACTCACTCACACACAGTCACACACACACACACACACACACACACACACACACACACACACACACACACACACACACACACACACACACAGTCACACACACACACACTTGCGCGCGTACATACAATCTGTGGAAAATATACGTACATAAAATCTGACAAAACAAAGACAGATACTGCAACTCTGAAGGCTAAGAAGAACTGCGATGACTTAGGGGTCATCAATTTTAGTCGCTCACCGAGACGGAGCACAACAATCCCACCAACGACAACGTCAGTCACACACTACTTCGTGAAGCGACAAATGATCGACTGCCACTTACGCCACTGTTCGGCAAATTGGGGTTGGTTGGTTGGTTGTTTGGTCCACAGAAAATGTTTTTCGTATGAGTGCGCGTTTATGTGTTTGTGTTTGTGTGTGTGTGTGCGTACTTATGAGTTTGTGTCTATGTGTTTGTCTGTGTGTGTTTGCGTGCGTTTGTGTGCGTGTGTCTGTACACGTGCGTTTGTTTGCTTATTTATGTGTGTGTGTGCTTATGTATGTTGTGTGTGTCTGTGTGCGCATGTGTGTGTGTGTGTGTGGGGGGGGGGGGGGGGGGGTGGAGGGGTGTGGGTGTGGGGGGGTGAGGGGTGTGGGTGCGCGTGTGTGTTTGTGTCTCTGCGTATTTGTGCGTGTGACTGTGTGTGTGCGAGCGTTTGTGTATTTGTGTTCGTGTTTATGTGTTTGTGCCTGTTTGTGTGTGTGCGCGCATTTATGAGTTTGTGCCAATGTGTGTGTGTGTGTGTGTCTGCGTGCGTTTGTGTGCGCGCGTGTGTGTGTGTGTGTGTGTGTGTGTATGTGTGTGTGTGCGTGAAGCATCATTTGTCGAGGATTCATACAATTTTGTGACTCTGTCTTGAGCGATATCGTTATACATTGGGTGCAGAGGTCAGAAGAGACTCAGCAAGGAGATTGCGAGCCAGGGCTGGATCCGGGCAGAGCACCACGAGTTTGAGGCCACGATGCAGAGGGTCAGGTGAATTGCCCTCCTTCCTCCTCCCTTCTACGCATTCCTTGCTCAATCACTCCTTTCCTATGTGCAGCTGCTGTCTATTTGTTTGGGGTTGACAGTCGCGAGGGCTGAAGTGGCCGACCCACTGGGTTTCTCTTTGCTGGGATAAGAGCGATTCGCGCATCGGAGCTGTGTGTGGCAGCTTCGGGGATGGCGAAGTGTAGGCAAATGACGCTCATGGACGTTGCAACGATGTACGATGTGGTCCGTGCGCACAGCGTCCACGCTAACGTCTGGCAAAAGGATTTGCAGCTGAACCGTCAGGTGCGTGCCTCTCAACGTGTCTGCTGGTCTTTCAGACTGTATCTGTGTCTGCGTATGACTGTGTATTTTTTGTGTGTTTATGCTCAATTCTTATGGGTAATCTACATGTGCCCAATGCGTGCGCGGGCGTGTGTTTGTGACTGTGTCTTTAAAGTGCATGTCAGTATTTTTGTAATGTGCATATTTCGCGAAACAAAAATACACAAATATAAGACACATACATGTCTGTAATATGTTTTTGTTCGTAGCGTTTATGTATATACATGTGTGTGTGTGTGTGGGTGGGTGGGTGTGTGCGTGCGTGTGTGTGTTTCTGTTTCTGCTTCTGCTTCTGTTTCTGTGTGGTTTGAGGGCGAGGGAGAGGCGGTTGATGTACAAGGAATGTCTGAGTTTACGCTTTTACACTGCTCACTTTTTCCTTCCCATTCACAAACGAATCGCGCTGCTGAAGCTCTAATCGCGCTCGCAGGCGCTCACTTACGACTTGTTCATGGCGGCGGAGTGGGTGCAACGGCGGCTATTCCCATCGGATGGAGGTTGGCTCGCCGTTGTCCCAGCTCCCAACCACAGTACTGCTCTGCCTTGACTCCGGGTGTGGTCTTTGCTGCGTAGCTGATGTTGTTGGTTTACATGGTAGGGGGCGTGGTGGGCGGCATTTTTCTGGGCGACATCCTGCAGCACCTCCACCGCCAGCTCATCACGATGGACCCTCGGTACGAGCTGACGGTGGTGGAGTGGGGCGCGTTTGGCGAGGGGGAGCGCAACTTTGGGAAATGGAGCCAGACGCTGTTGCACCAGGTGAGTGTGGGTGTCTTCGAAAATAGCTCCCACCCACCGCCACACACAAACAACACACGCGCGCACACACACTCACTCACACAGACATACACGCGGGCACACACACACAAACCTACACACAGTCACACACACACACACACACATACACACACAGTCATACGCACAGTCATGTACACAAATACACACACACACACACACACACACACACACAGAGCACACGCACACTCACACACACAGCACACGCACGCACACACACACACACACACACACACACACAACACATAGTCACACGAACACACACAGTCATGCACACACACAACATATAGTCACACACACACAGATAGTCACATAGATATTCACAAAAACGGTCACTGACACACACACAAGCACACACACATACACACACATACACACACACACGCACACACACACACACACACACACACACACACACACACATACACACACACATACCCAACATAGTCCCTAGGCGAAGCCCTACTCCATAATCATCGAGTCATGTTGGCTCATCGAGTCAGTTCATAAGATTTTTTCATCTCCAATCATTGTCGTTTAATGATTTGCACTTAACGGGCATTCACGATTATATTTTACTGACTACCTCGGCATTTGTGTAACACGTCATGACGGTAGTTTAACCTTTTTTTTTTTTTCGAATAGGTTTTTTGCTAGCGGTGCTCATTCCATTTCCACATCAAAAGCAAGACACCCTTAACCGACTGCGAAATCTGAACAACATAACACCTTTGCATGATTTGTTTTGCATCACTCATACGAAAAACATTTTCTGTGGACCAAACAACCAACCAACCAACCCCAATTTGCCGAACAGTGGCGTAAGTGGCAGTCGATCATTTGTCGCTTCACGAAGTAGTGTGTGACTGACGTTGTCGTTGGTGGGATTGTTGTGCTCCGTCTCGGTGAGCGACTAAAATTGATGACCCCTAAGTCATCGCAGTTCTTCTTAGCCTTCAGAGTTGCAGTATCTGTCTTTGTTTTGTCAGATTTTATGTACGTATATTTTCCACAGATTGTATGTACGCGCGCAAGTGTGTGTGTGTGTGACTGTGTGTGTGTGTGTGTGTGTGTGTGTGTGTGTGTGTGTGTGTGTGTGTGTGTGTGTGTGTGTGTGTGTGTGACTGTGTGTGAGTGAGTAAGGACGGGGCTATTCCCCCCCTCCCCCCCTTTGCGAATCTTCCGCTCTCACTAAATATGTTGCAATGATGCGGTGCAGGAGTATCGTGCTGAGGCCGACCTTGGGAGCTCCCGAGTGCATTTATATTCGGGCCACCGGTGGCAGATGTTGGCGCTGTTGGCGGCCCTGGGCGCGGATGAGCAGCTGCCTCTCCCCGAGGCGTTGGGCCAGGTCTCCATCACGCTGCGCTCCACACAAGGCGACATAAAGACCATCAAGGTCCTTCTCACTTCATATATTTTCTTGTTTGCATGCATGCGTGTTTGTATGTTTGTACGTTTGAATTTGCACATGCATGCATGTCTCAGTCTGGCCCTGTTTGGGGTGTGCGTGTGTGTGTATGTGTGTGTGTGTGTGTGAGAGAGTTTATGTGTGTGTGTGATTGTGTGTGTATATGTGTGTGTATTTTTATATGTGTGTGTGTCTGTTTCTGTATTTGTGTGTGTCTCTGTGTTTGTGTTGTGGATAGGGTGCGTATGTGTGCGCGGGCCATGTGGCCTCTATAGCCTGAGTTATTCATGATTTTATGTAAGTGGCATACCGTGAGTTGTGCGGCGTGGGCTTTGAGGGAGGGGAGGCCGTATCCTAGGTCTGATGTGGGGCGGTGAAGGGCGGTGCGGGGAAGGTTACGTACCGAGGAGACGGCGGAGCGGAGTGCGCGGCAGATTTGTCCTTCGAGAGTGTCGAGTTGGGAGTCGGTCGCATGAAGGAGTTTGCACGGCGGTCTACATTTGTTCATCCCTTCCGTCGATTACTTGGGGACATGCGTCGTGACTTCATGCACCGTCTTTCCATGTGTGGTTCTTCACGGGACGCTCGGTCCCCCATGTGTGCGTGATTCATTGCAAAAGGGTGGTGCACATGTTGTTGCGTGCCTCCCTGCACTGCGGGCTTAGGCTTCTTTGTCTAGAAATCAGCCAGCGACCGTACCCTCCGTCCACCGTTCGCGCGACCATCGAGCACCCTTGTTTTGAATGCGAGCCTCCGCGCTTACCCGGGATCACAATATCTAATATTAGGTGTGCCTAGCGATAGTGGGTACCGGTAGGGTGGGGCATGGTCGCCTTGCCGGATTCAACACGCCGCCGGGGTACGGACATTATGCAAGACCCTTCTTACCGAGTTTTCTGGCGGCGGCTAATCCCGAGGATCGCCGCCGCCAGACTTCGCCGCTGCTCCCGTCGCGATAGTCCTCCTCGCTGTTGGTGTCGTGTTGCCCCATTTCAGCCAGCTCGACGTCAACATGTTGGTCGACGTCGAGCGAGCGCCATACTCTAGCGTTACTTCTCGGATTGCCGCCGCTAGGCTCAACACCCACGTCCCACCGTTGATCCGTCCGTACCCTCCTCGCCTCCACACACGCATGAAGATACATGCCCCATCCCCCCAAATGGAATGGTATCTTAGTCGTATTTGGTCTTGGAAGCACATAACGGACGGCCCGAGCGGAGGATCTTGGCGCCGGTAGCGTACATAATTTATTTTCAAAGCCCCCCGTCCATGCTTTTCCGACAGGTACAAATTGCGCGGATCGCACTGCCGGCCCTCTTAGCCCCTTACCGTGCCAAGCATGGTACGGTTACATGGTTTCTAGCGCCCACCACAGGAAGGTGAGGGGATGCCGCCGGGCTTGCGAGTGCACCCCTTCCGGGGCCGCCGCCACTGCGCCGTCGGCGGGCACCAATCTCCCATGGTAGTCACTTGCTTATTGTTATAACTCCCCAACGGTGACGGTGGCCTTCCATTATACATTGGCGTCGGCAAATAAGATGGAATCCGCACATCGATACTCACTACATGCGCAGTAGCGTCGGGCTTGCTTGGCGTTGCTAGGCCTTCATCCTTCACGGCCACGCAGTCGTTGGCACTCAGAAAGAGCCATGTTAAATCAAATTAGACAAGTGCTTACGGAGAGGGATTTGCAAAGTCGCCGTGACACAATCATCATGCCATTCGCTTTAAAATGAAATTATTATACCGGGTATACCGGTTGCTTTCTCATTACCACCTTATTGATACCTTTAATTAATGTCACATCCTAGCTATTCCTACTGAAGGCAAGATTATACCTATGTCTTTATTATACCTATTATACCTATGTCTCATCTATCCATCTTCTTGGACTCAAATGGTAAAAACATTATCAATCTTGAAAAAGAGGGGGGGTATCTATCTCCACTTGTCTAGTCCTACTAGACCGTCTTCATACGCGTCCGTACGGCATGCTCCCGCCGGTCCAGGGCCTTGGCTAACCGAGGCTAGTCAACCGTTGTGGCAACAAAGTAATTGGCAGACCGACCTAATAGGCAAAACAATAGGCAGAGCGGGGCGCCCGCCGGCGACGAAGCGGCTGCGGCCCCGGAGGGAGGTGCGCTCGCAAGCCCGTCGGCAATCACCCTAACCCCGTGGTGGGCGCTGTAAACCCAAAGGCCGTGCCATGCTTGGCACGGTTGGGGGCTAGGCGGGGTGGAATCCGGCGGCTGCGATCCGCGGATTAGCACCTATCGGGAAGCTTTCAAAAATATCATTTCTACACTAGCGTCAAGATCTTTCGCTCATCTTGTCCGATATTTCTTTTCGAGGCTATATACTCCTAGAATATTCTCATCGCCACGGGCGGGACATGTATCCGATGAGTTTTTTGGCGGCGAGGAGGGTACGGGCGGATCTGAGTTGGACGCGGGCGTTGGAGCTGGCGGCGGACAGCCGGGAAGCAACACCATGGCAAGGCGTGCGCTGGCAAGTTGACGAGCCATGTGAGTCTCGAGTCTCCCCTAGGGACGAGGCGAGAAGCTACGCATGCCGGAGGAAGGTCGCAGCCGGAGGAGCGACACGGCCTAGCGGTGGAGGTCTACATTATCGACCGTCGCCGAAAAAGCCCGGTACGAAGGGTTTTCGGCTTAAATATTTCCGTACCCGACACCTTATAAGGAACGGCGCCTCGATCCGCGAGTTCGACCGACCCCTCCCCCCGTCGGCACCCATTTATCGACAGGCTGCATGAGGCAGGGTGCCTAGGGTTTATGCAATTGTACTTTGCTTATAAAGGCGGCCCCATGACAGCGTAAACCAACGGGGGAGGGTACCGGCGAATTCTACACGATCAAATAGGTGATTTAAAACTGACGGAGACGGGCCGGGGATAGGAGAAAATCTGGCGCGGACGCAGGAGCGCCAGTCGGACACCGTTTGGGGCTATGGACTTCCTTTCTTCCCAGCCCCGGGAGGGGAAGGGAAGTCTAGGCTTGGAGGCGAGCCGCAACATGAGGAGCGGCGATGACTTGGACTGGGGAGTGCGTGGATCGGGAAAACAACGGGACCGTCGACGACATGTGAGAGGGATTTTTCCGCGTGCCTCTCCCCCCAAGCTCCAACACGACCGGAGTCGCACAAGAGCATAGGTCATGTAGGCCCGTCGCGACGAGCGTAGACTGAGCATGCGCCCTCGCACGATGCGAGATAGTGGAGGCTAGCGACGAATCATACTTCATACTTGTATGCACGTATTGTTTACGGGCATAATGTCCGTACCCGGCGTCGAGCTAGTTGGGGAGCAGCACCAGGGTAGGGCGCTCACTAGCGCGCCGCTACGTCGTGCAGCGTCATCTCCCGGGGGGAGGAGTCAGCTGGGACGGCAAGGAGGACAGTCGCGACGGGAGGAGCGACACGATCTGGCGGCGACGACCCTTTGGGTCGGCGCCGCCGGAAAACCCGGCACGGAGGGTTTTGTTTAATTCCGGGCGCCCGCGGCCCGCCGGATCCGGCTACGGTGACCTCCCCCCCCCCCCTCTTCGACACCCACTACCCCGACAGACCTTCATACTCCTAGGGGTCCTTGAGCGTGGGCCCGGGTGAGCGCGGAGGCCCCCGCTCAAGAAAAGGCTGCTCGGTGGACGCGCGATCAAAGGGGGGAGGGTACGGCCACAGGCCGGAAAACCGACAGGTACCCGGGTACCAGACAGAGAAGAAACCGGGGAAATGAGCGGGGAAGATTCAGGCGCGGAGGCAGGAGCGCTAGTTTTTTCTATGTCTATGTGTCTCGGTCCCCCCCACCTGTCCTCGAGGTGATGGGGGACCTCGACACGGAGGACCGCCGCGTCGGTGGACGCGGCAAGACCTTGGGGCGGGGTTTACGGGATGGAGCGGCGGGATCGACGAGCGACCGCGCGAGGAGGGGTTTTTTGCCAGCCTTTCCCCTCCTACCTTCGGCAAGACCGAAGTCACGCGGGAGCTAGATTAGGCTGGCCCGTCGTCCCTCCCGAACGCCGACCGGCCTAGGCCGGTCGACACCCCGGTTCGGCGGGAGCGGGCCGTGCATCGTGAAGGTCGAGCAGCAGTTTAGTTTTGCATTTCTCGACAAGTGGATTTATTTTTAGATCTGTTTTCTTGATTACAAAATTATTACGTTGTTACTGCTATTGGAGAGGTTGGGATTAGTGGTTAACGGTCTACCTCACGCTTCTAAGTCCTGTATGGCATAGCAAAAGGCGGGGCCCAGAGACGACAGCCGGTTCTTACTGGTATTGTTGTAAACAATTTCAAATTTCAAATAGCCCGTTGGCAGCCGGGGTACCATACATGATAGAAACGCGGATATACGGTTGGGGGGAGGGGCATGGGGACATAGGCGTTGAGGCAAGAGCGCTAGCATTCCATGATTGTGCGCCAAGGTCATCCCTCCCCCCTAGGCCCCATATGTCCTCCAAGCGACTGGAGACATGGGCTAGGATGATCGACGCGCCGGGAGGGGCGACAAAGGCCTTCGACGGGGTTATCCCGCGGCGGCGGGATCAACGAGCGACCGAGTGGGGACAAGTACTTTGCCTAATATCCTCCTTTAATCTTTAGCGCGACCCGAGCCGCACGGGTGATATCGAGCCCCTCACCCGCTTTGCTTAATTGAAAGTGAAATTGAAATGGTTTACAACAATCACCGAGTTAACGGTTGTTGTCTCCGGGCGCTCCTTGCGAACATACATATTGGAGGTCTCTTCGATACTTAAAGATGTACGCCATGTAACCGTATGCCCAACCTGTCCATTGGCAGTAACAACACCGTCTAAAAAGCCCTCCGTACAGGGCTTTCCGGCGGCGGCTGATCTTGAGGATCGCTGCCGCCTCCTGTAGCCGCTCCTCCGTCTGCGACTAGCCACCGTCCTGTGCCATGTCTTGCCTCACCCCTCGGCAAGGTTCGACCGGCACAGGGCTGGTCGACAGCTAGCGAGCGCCCTTTCCTGACGCTGCTTCCCGGCTGGCCACCACCAGCTCCAACACCCGCCTCCCACCGCTGATCCGGCCGTACCCTCCTCGCCATCAAACGCTGCCATAGTACAGGCCCCACTCCTAAAAGTAAGGTTGTATCTAGGAGAATCTGTATGCGAAAAAACATATCGGACGGGCCGAGCGGGGGATCTTGGCGCCGGTAGTGTACAGAAATTATTTTTTCAAAAGCCCTCTCTACAGGGCTTTCCCGACAGCTGCTGATCCCACGGATCGAGCTGTCGGCCCTCTTAGCCCCCTACCGTGCCAAGCCTGGCACGGCTACGGGGTTTCCAGCGCCCACCACGGGGAGGTGAGGGGATGCCGACGGGCCTGCGAGCGCACCCCCCTCCGGGGCCGCCGCCGCTGCGCCGCCGGCGGGCGCCTCCAACGGGCTATTAGATATGATAGCCTAGCGTGTGTACCCCCCCTCCAGTCTACCCCCCCCCCCCCACACACACATACACACCTCTCGCGCGTTCAATGGGCAGCTTGGTTCGGCATGTGTTCATTCGACACCTCGGAACCCCGACCTAAAGGACATACCTCGCCATGTCGCCGATACTCCTCCATTCGCAAAGCTCAAGTAGGTGAAACCTTGAATATTGCACGGACAATAACCTTAAGGACACTCTACCTCATCATCATAAAAAAGTAGACCCCGCTTGCGAATGCAATCACCTCATATTAGCACGGCACGCAGGTCGACATCACCCCCCTCGTAATGAGCCGTACATGCACACTTAATACTCTCACTCTCACCAGCCTCACTTGCCTAATTTACCCTAGAACGGATTCACCAAACGAATTACCCCAAACCCCCACCCGAGACACTCACCGCATTATCTCCCACCTACACATTCACAGTGTCCAATGGCTCAACCTCTTGCTCCGCATCAACCTCATAAAATCCCATGCCACTTTCGAACAACTTTCCATTCCTAAATTCTTTCCCACCAATCCAACCCCGCAATTGACACGCACCTTACCAAACCCTCCCAGGGGGTAGTAAAGCCCCGCCACGAATTGGGAGAGGATAAACAAGGATACCCCCGGCCTATATTTTATATACTAAGTTTCCTATATGGCATATACGAGAAGGCCCTTAGACAACAGCCAGCGGTGATTATAGGTCGTTGTTGTAAATTATTTTCTTTTTCGGCGTGCGTGCACCCGTGAGAATCGTTGCATGCACCCACTGTCGGATTTGCAAGCCGTTGGTTGGCACATATTGGTCGGGGGGGTGGGCTATGGGTACTTGGGATGATTCCTTAGTAGGGACCGCGGGGCTCAAACATTTAGATAAAGCCCTACTTACGGGGTCTTCCCGCGTCGATTGACAAATCCCAAGGATCGCCATCGCAAGGCCGTGCCACTCCTCCGTCCGTAGTTGTCCTTTCGTGTTGATATCATCGCACCCTAGTCCGCGGGTGTGCTTGGCGCTTAAGGCGCAAAGCAACGGGCAACTATCGGGCGTTATGCCTTGGCGCCGCTTTCCGGAACTCCGGCGCTAGCAAGAAGCTCCAACTCATCCCTTCGCCCGCAAATCCACCCGAATCCTCCTCGCCTCTACACACCCCTCAGTAGACACTAGTCCCGCCCATTTATCAAGAGTATTTAATGGGTTCATGGTGCTAATTAAATGAATTGCATTGGCCGAGCGGGAGATCTTGACGGTGGTGAGTACATACATCATTTGTAATGCCCTCCGTTATTATTTTCCCGACGTATATGCTCATCACGCGGATCGCAGCCGCCGAATCACCCCGCCTACTAGCCCCCTGGCGTCCCAAGCTTGGCACGGCTAAACGATTACGAGCGCCCACCACGATGAGGATGGTGGTGGATACTGACGGGCATTGGAGCTTATTCCCCTATGGGGCCGCGACCTCTCCGCCGGCAACGGGCGCAGCGGGTAAGACACATGTTGCCGCACACAAGTGTCAAACTAGGCAATAAATTTGTTGCCTCGTCGGAAATTTGTTGACCTCATGAGTCCGGAATGTCTTCTTTGCCGCGCATGTACCTTTCGCCGGAAACGTTTTGCGGGAGTTATTTGCTACCGTTAAGCCCGATGACGGTTAATCCTCCAGTCCTCCCATCCTTGCATGTATGACTTGCCAGTTGCCACGAATAGGTTATGTAATCATTTTACGATATGTACCATTAGCTGAGTTGGGTTTCATCTCTTACCGCATCCGTGTAAATATCACAGAGATAGGTATGGCGATTAGGAACGTCAACTCTTCAACCATGCTCACTACTCTGCCGCCTCGTCGTTTTACTTCGGGAATAAAAAGTTTATGCGATCACCATCACTATCGCAAGCACTAACATAATCGCAACAATTTCAATTTGATATGAATTTGATCATACGACACTAGCGCAAAAGTGCTCGACAGCCTGCTCACCCCCCCACCCCAACACCCTCGTAGCCGCACCGCCATCTCGGCAACGCACTAGATCGATCGGGATTACTCCTGCAGATACCTGGTCCGTTGAGGGCTTAAGCAGTTGCACTTTTCAATCTCATTTGTTTTCGAGGTACTTGCAGTCCGTGCATGAGGATGTGATGAGTGCGTGATTTCCTTGGAGTTTGACAGGCTTTAAATATTTTCCTGGCGCGTGACCGATTTACGTAACGGTAACCACACATGTTTGCGAAAAGCGGAGGACATAATCACATCTCCAATCTGACGTAGTGCTTAAATAAAGAGGTAGAACCCCTTCTTTCTTAGCGAATTGCAATAAAACATTTTGGTTCCCTGGAAAGTCTAATGCTGAAGCAATTAGATGACGGATCGGTTTGAGTCGGAAGTAAATGCATTATAATATGGCGATGGATGCATGTTTTAAATCACCTATAATTACAACTATTTCGAGAATCTAGCCCAACGCAACGACATTTTATTTTTTCACCATCCCCGCGCTGAAATGAAACACAATATTTTTGGGGTTTTCCTCATCAACGCATCCGTGTGTGTGTGTGTTGTGTGTGTGAAAATATGCGTATGTGTTTGTACGTGTGAGTGTGTGAAAGGATGTGTGTGTGAGGGTAGGTGTGTATCTTAAGGAAGTGTGTGCGTGTGTGTGTGAAAGTATGTGTGTGTTTGTGCTTGTGAGTACGTGAGAAATTATGTGTGTTTTTGTGCGTGTGTGTGTGTTTGTGCGTGAAAATATGCGCGCGTGTGTGTGTGTGTGTAACAGTGTTAAGGTATGTGTGTGTGTGTGTGTGAAAATATGCGTGTGTGGGTATGACAGTGTGAAGGTGTATGTGTGTGTGTGTGTGAAAGTGTGTGTGTGTGTGTGTGTGAAAGTATGTTAGTGTGTGTGTGTGGAAGCATGTGTGTGTGTGTCAGTGTGTGTAAGTATGTGTGTGCGAGTGTGAAAGTATGTGCTTGCTAGTGTGTGAAAGTATGTGTGTGTGCGTGTCTGGGTGTGTTGAGTGTGTATATGTGAGCAGCACGAGGGATGGTCAAGCCAATATATTGTGTATCGCTACATTCACCACCGCCAGTCCCGACCTCCAAGCAAGAACAACGGCCCTGCAGCGTCCAAAGCAGATCCTGCCGACAAGGATAAACCCACTCCACTCCTGCGTTATCATATTAGAGACCTACGTAGCATCCACCGCAGGGACACATACTACTGGTGTTACTCAGCAAGGTTAATTTTGTGTCGATACCAAAACCACATACAGAGGTACTTACAACAATATGCATTGTGAGAAGATTGCTGCTTGTTGATAGACAGTGTATAATATAAAGAGTGGACCAGCAGCGCCGAGCGTCATCTGACTCGAGTGACTGTGACAGAGGACCCAGTTAGGAAACCACTCGAAGGCGTTGAAGCAGGAGGTGTGCCTGGTACGACGGCTGCGGAGCCAACTCAAGAGGACGCGTATTACATGACGTACGTATATATGCGTATACAGTGCATTAAGAGCAATAAATGAAGCTCGAATTAGGTGGTTTGTTCTGAGACTAATCGGTAATACTAGAATACACGCCACACACGAGGCCAAAACTAGTACACTAAGGAAGGCAGAACTAGGCAGAGCGGGGTAGGCTGCTTGCGCTTAGTCATGGCTTTCCATAAAACGGCGGCCGTGAGCCCTGCTTCGGGTCCATTCCGTACGGGGGCATCATGCCCGGTAGTGGGGGGAAACCTGCCATCATACGAGCAGCGATTTCGGGAGGCATGCCTCGCAAGCCAGGCGGCAACTCCATCCCATGTGGCATCATACCGCCCATATCTGGGACCGCCCCAGATGCGATGGCATGCATCGCGGCCTCATTGGCAGCCATCATTTCATGCTGCTGCTGCTGCATAGCGCCTGGGGGCATGTTGAACCAGGGTGGAGGGGGGCCACCTGCCTGGGAAAACATCTGCATCTGCTCGGGGGTCGGCATCCCAGGTGGCATCATGCCGGGTGGTAGACCAGGAAAAGCTCCCGGAGGCGGCATCATACCGGGTGGCATGCCAGCAGCAAACATCGCTGCCATCTCGGGAGGGAAGCTTCCTGGGCCAGAGCTGGGAGACATACCGCCGGGACCCTTCATCCACGGACCACCGGGACGAGGCATGGGCCACCCATTTGAGCCAGGACAGCCCGGCCCTAAATCTGCACACACACACACACACACACACACACACACACACATTGCGGTCGCTTCAGTTTCCTCGCTTTACTGACAAACGTAACTCGGATTGGGGGAAGGTCTTATAAGCAAGAAATGCGATTCGGTCAGCACCTCGGTAGTTGGGAGGACGTCGAGGGTCCGCACTCGGACGGCGCCTATCTTCGCTATGCCGTGCTCCCGCGCGTTCGTCACCCGCCATCCTGTGGCGCCCCTCCTGCGCGTGCTCTTCTTCATCCTCAGAGTCCCCCTGCTCCTGTCCCCCCCTTGACTCCTTCAAGTGCCCCCCCTCCTCATGCGCCCTGATTTTATCCTCTTTCATCCGCTTCTTCTCCATCTCCTGACGCCGCAGCTCTTCCGCACGCCGCGCCTTCATTATGCACCGTTGCTCCTCCAGTCGGCTCTGCTCACTTCTCAAGCTCCGCTGAATCCTCAGCCGCCCTTCGTGATCCTCTACATTGGCTTTGTCCAGTAGGTTCTGCAGCCAAGTGATGTTATTCTGAAGCAGCTCAATGTCATGTCGCGCCCGCTCGATATCCATGTAAAGCATGGAATTTTCCTGCTCCAACTCCTTCTCCTTGGCAAGCATGTCCTCGTAGTGGGCGCGTTTCCGACGAATAGTCTGCCTGGCCGCCTCACGATTCGCCTCAATGCGCCGCTGCTTCTTCGCATCACCTTCCTCTCCAGGCAGGCGCGACCGCTTCATGCCCAACTCATGCTCATCAATCCCAGAGTCGTGACTGTGATCATCAGCGACATTATCCTCGTCGTCGGTGGAGTCGGCGTCATCGGACTCCTGATCCGTATTAGTCCCCGTGGGAGACGGAGGTGGGCGAGGGGACTCTCGAGGCAAAACCTCCTGGCAAGAGCACCGAAGACAAGCATCAGCTTTATTATTTGTGGTTGCAAGGGCAAATGTAAGGGGATATGGCTACTCTGGGGTATAGGTTCACACCATTCTGGGGCTGTTTTGCAGTTTGGAAGGTTTCGGGGAGGGCTTCGCGTCGACGAGCTTCGCGAGTACATTGAGGGGAATATCCGAATGTTCGTCAACTGGACTCAAGGCCCGCTCTCCTCCAGGACGCGAGAACGTCGTGGGAGCCTCAACTGCGTGCGGCCGTCTCTGCTGTGACGTGTTTCCATTGAAGTTGGCAGGCCCACTCTTAAACTTCGCGTCATTCGTCTGGACGCCGGCCTTTTCCAACAGCCGTTGCACCAACCCGTTAGGCCGGCCACTGGACGGCTGAAGTCTCGTGGGCTTCGAGTCCGGCCGACGAAGTCCAGCCGAGCCTGTTCTGACCAACTGTGTGCCCAGTCGCTGCTCGTCGTCTGACGGCTTCGCGTCTGTTTCACTACAGGGAGTAGTTCCGTCGTCACCAGCCTCTGCCTCAGGGACGGTAGGAGGGTTCTGCCTCACCTTTTGTTTCATCCTAAACTTGAAGCCTTTTTTCTCAAGCTCCGTGTTCTCATCTTCACCAGACCTGGGCGCTTTGACACTATCGGACTGTTCGCGTTCCGGTGCTGAGGCTTGCGCGTCCTTAGCCGCTTCGCTCTGCTTCGCCCGATCCTTCCAAGACGGCTGCGAGGCAGACTTGCTGGGCTTGCTCTTACGTACGCAGGGCTGCTCCACGTTGCCAGCACACGCACGCTCCAAGCTCTCGCCTGCTTCAGCAAGGATGTAAAGGAAGTCCGTCTCATCTCGGACTGGAGCACGCTCAGCGCCCGTCGCAGCTGGCTTCCTAGGCGAGGGGAGCGGCTTCCGCTTAACCTGTGGTTTCTTCACGCCAATCAGAGCTGCGGCGGCCCGGAGGTGCTTGGCCGGTTCCCGGCGCATGTTGCTTCGCGGTTTACGGACGATCATGCTCGTATCGAGGGGCCCTAGCGGCGACTTCCTCTGACCTTCATCCTCTATTTCGTCAGAGTTGTCTGAAGTCCTTCGACTCTCCGAAAGGGAACCCACTGGCCTCGCCGCCCGGTGAAGGGGAGATGACAAAGCCAACTGGTTGTTTTTCAAGGCGTCGCTGGCGTACTTCTTCCCTGTGCCGCCGAGTCGCAGGCGAATGGCCAGCGACTTCTTTGGGGGAGTATCGGCAGCACGCTGAGAGGCATTTTTGAGCAGACCGGAAGAACCGCGCTCGCCAGCGGGCCACTACACGGGCCAGTGGGCACAACAAAGGCGGTGAGATGGGGGGGCTGAAAAAAGTATCAGCGGCTACTACTGTTTGTAGGCGTGACCTGTATCATACCAGTATCAGCACCGGCGATAACAAACCTTTCGTACGGGGGCTATACGATGAGAACGCGACAGCCGATAGTGTCTAGAAACGCTACAGAGGCTACTACGGTATCCGCCAAAGGATGCAGCTCTTCCAGCACCTCGACGTGTCAACAGCGGTGCATTAAAAATTGTGAGTCATTCGCTTTGGAATCGGGCCAAAACCGCACCTTGCCGTGCATTGGTTGTGCTTCCACGCGGGTACTCTCAGGTAACTTGGCCGACGCCACTTCGAATTCACCACTGTCAGGATTCTTGCCCATATCCACGACGCACGCCCCTGGTGCTACCTCCAAGCTTCCCTGGAACTAGCAGTAAAAATGCCAGGCTAAACAGCGGTAGAAAAAAAATGGCCCTCGTGAACACCCTGAAACATAATCTGAGTTGCCGACGCAATAGTAAGGTGAAGTGCAAAACAGCGATATCTCAGCTTCACCAGCCTAGAGGAGCGGCGCTTTTCACGCAAGAACAACCTACCGGGACGGTACGCAACGCCAACTGGCCAAGCTGCTAGCAGCCCTCCGCAGTTTAGCTTCAACACAGGGTGTGGCGCAACCACTACGGCGTGTTCCTCCGAACGGCGAAGCCCTCAAGACCACGGCACGCGGTACTGGTAGGCGGCGTTTGTGGGCCCACTCGCCAGATTCCAGTCTACCGCTCTGGGGGTGCAGAGGGCAGACTACGCGGCGCGGATGCATTCCCCACATGTCGCAGTCCTCCACGTAGTACCGGTAGGGATAAAGGAGAAGCGCTGCAATAAATAAAAGGTCTAAAGACGATCCTCCACTTTTAGGTCAAACGTACCAGCGAGGATAGCCGATCTACGGCGTGTACCCGTACCGCGATATACATACTGTACTGATATCCGCTACCCGTACCGGTAGTCCTGTACCGGCGCTTATTCTGCAGCAGTAGAGGGTGCTGAAAAATAGATAGACTACGGCTATTTGAGATAATTAAAAAATAATGTAAGTATTTATTACAAAGAAAGCAGCGGAATCCACAAGCACCAAAGGAGAATAATGGTCATATATAATTATTGATATTATTTATATAGGGAATTAAAATATTTCTTACAAGAAAAAGCAGTGGAGGCCACCAAGCAGAAAAGAAGAAAGGAGGAATGAAAATGAAACTATTTACAACAATAATTACCGCTAACGCGCTGTGCGGCTGCTGTCTTTAGAAAAGGGGTTTCTTGGATATGCCATACATACAGGACCTAGATATAAAAATATAGGCCGGCATCCTCATAATCCTCCGGGGGCTAAGTCAATAAATCCCTAGTCGGGCGGTGTGTATTTATATTCCGGCAAGTCCGGAGGATGAAATTCAGTGCATTACATACTGCTCAGCAGTAAAGTCCCGTTGTGAAATCCACAAAAACCCCTCATCGCCACGGCAAAAGAAACAGCATGCATATAGTTCTATCGCTAAATCCGATCGCCTTCCTAAGGAACTAGCATGCTAGTCCCCCTCTTGCCTCACCCATTGTAGGCGCACCTCTTCGAAATAACGCTTAAGCCAGTCTAAGACGTCCCACCGTTAGCATTTCCTTCCTAGGTGAAGGTCGAGGCGCTGGTGTTCATCAGATTGCGCCACCGGCGGAGTGTGCGGTCACGGGCGGGGTGGGTTACTGTTGATCGGCGGGGGATGTCGTCCGGAGATATGTCCATTGTTGTGGACTCGGATGGAGGGGGCATGGGCCCCTGGGGAGTGGAGGCATATGAAGGGGGCGAGTGGGAGCGCCTAGACTCGGGGTCCGGGCGCTGCATTTTTCCGCCGGGAGTGGGCGAAAGGAGGGGGTCTTCAGCCAATAGTCATGTATATTCATGTGCAAGGCGTTGGCGGGAGGCACGAGAGGCCGATCGAAGGGCGAGCCGAATCGAGGCGACACGTTGGTCGCAGTCGTCCATGGAAGGTGAGTATGTTGGGACTTCGGGGGGGGAGGCGCGCTTGGAGTAGCGCACATGTTGCCATTGGGTCGTGTCGGGGGTGGGGTTCTTGTGGTATGGGTTCCGATCGTCAACCGTTGTTGGGTCCTCTTCCATGTCCATAGGTTATTCGTGTGGGTTATTGTCCCCCGGGCGGGTCTTATTGGGTTGATCCGCGTTGTCACCGTCGTCGGTGGCCCTTGGGGAGGTGAAGTTGTTTGTCGGATTGGAGTAGTCTCGCGCTCTAGCCGTGACATGTAGACGGAGGCTCGCCCAGGCCATCTTAAACACAACTGAATATCTCTCCCCTGACGCCATCAAACAACAGTGCCAAGCACGCATACGCCAGCTCCTTCACACCACCACCACAGAAAAGCTAAGACTAATAAAAACCCGAGCCAATACGGCCTACGACACCTGCCCCAAACTCTCCCACCGCCGTTTGAAAATTAAAAGCGGCCTCCTACCCCCGCCGGCGCCGCCTCCACCCTCCACTGCATTACTAGACCCGATAAAACTACCGCATCCTCTCCCTCCGCCGTCATCGACGCGGTACACTCTCACTTCGCCACCGAACTCGGCCGCGCCACCCCACACGAACAGCCCACCCCCCCGTGGGAACTCCCCGACAACCCCGACAACTTTACCATCGAACCCCGCGGGGACCCCTCTCTCACCCTTGCCGACATGATTACCAGCGACACTTTCGATAAAACCCTCAACTCCCTTGGCACCGGCAAAGCCCCCGGCCCCGACGGCATCCCCAACGAAATAATCAATTTCCTACCACCGGCGACCCGCTCCGCCCTCTTCCCTCTCCTCTCCCTCCTCGCCCACAAATCCTACACCCCTCCTGAATGGTGCCACAGCACAATATGCCTGCTACATAAAAAAGGCGACCCCTCCCTCCTCGACAACTACCGCCCTATCGCCCTCATGAATAACCTCCTTAAACTATGGACAACACTAATCAAAGATGAAGGCTCGAAATACGCCGAAACCCACGGCATTTTCAGCGACCAACAGGTTGGATTCCGACAACACCGCAGCATCCACGACGCCCTCTCCTCCCTCAGTATGACGATGGAGGACGCGAAACTCCACAAAAAAGACATCTACGTCATGTACGCGGATTTCAAAGGCGCCTTCAACGCCGCGGACCACCGCATAATGTTCAAACACATGCGTCAACTCGGTATGCCCCCCACCTTTGTCGACACATGCGAACACCTCTACGGGGTCTCAACCACAAATTATATTACTCCACATGGCCCCACCCCTTCTATCGACATCAATCGCGGAACCCTCCAGGGCGACACCCTCTCCCCCTTTCTATTCACCCTTTTCCTTGAACCCTTCCTTCGATGGCTCACGGTGAGAAGCCGGAGCTACCGCCCATGCCCCCCCGCCACTAACGTCGACCCCACAGAACCCACAGCCACATACCCAGAACACGGCTTCGCTGACGACCTCAGCCTCGCCACGGGCTCGACCCCCAACATGACCATCCAGCTCAGGAAACTCTCCCTCTTCAGCGCCTACACTGGCATGACCGTCAACATCCGCAAATGCTGCATCACCGGCGCCCTCTGGCGCACAGGCAACGCCCTCACCCTCGCCAACACTACCCTCCTCGCATCCCGCCTGCAAACACAATTCATTACCCTCAACTCCACCCCGGCTCCCATTCCCTACATAGGCCCTACGGACACATACCGCGTCCTAGGGGTAGAACTAAACACCTCCCTCACCTTCACTAAACACTGGCACGAACTAAAACGTACCATTGCATCCCTCATCACCACCCTTTCCACCTCCCCACTAACACAATCCCGCAGAATCAGGGTCATCCGTGGACTCCTCATCGGAAAGCATTTCACCCTTCAGCTCGGCCTCTTCACCGACTCCCAACTCGACACTCTAGAAGGACAGATCTGCCGCGCACTCCGTTCCGCCGTCTCCTCGGTGCGTAACCTTCCCCGCACCGCCCTCCACCGCCCTACCTCAGACCTAGGCTACGGCCTCCCCTCCCTCAAAGCCCATGCCGCACAACTCACCGTCTGCCATCTACATAAAATCATGAACACCTCAGGCTATAGAGGCCACATGGCCCGCGCACACATCCGCACCTTATCCACCACGTACTCCCACTGGCCCTCGGAATCCATCATGTCAACCTGTTACACCCCACCCACACTCAAGTGCTTAGTCAGAGCTCAACGCGATGCGGGCACCCTATTCCACAACATCCCTCCACTCTCCCTCACCAACCCTATCGCCTCCACAATCCGCGCCCACTTCACCACTCAAGACAACGCCCTCCTCGCCTCACTCCGAGACAAAGCCACACACATCACCGACCCTCACACATATAAGCAAGCCTACTGCGATTTCTCTCCCCGCAAAACACACGCCTCCCTCCTCCCCCGCCTCACCTCCCTCTGGATAAATTACATCACCACGTGGCCACAAGTCCTCCTCAGAGCCACCTCATCCTCCTTCATCCTCAAATCATGCATATCCATTCCCACACTCACGGGGTTCACTACCCCACTCTTAGTTCCCATCCGCCTCCTCGCCGCAATCCTCACCGAACCCCTCGATACTATCCACAACCGCCTCCCCCTCACAAGCCTCACTTCCAAACAAGCATCCCCCCCCACCACTATACACCCCTCATGGATTCCCCTCCTCTCCCCACCCCTCCCACGCTCACCCCCCACCCTCTCATCTGGCATCTCCACCTCCCGCACCACTCACCCCACCCCCACCGCACCCACCACACACTTAGACACAGAATACCTCACCACCTCAGACCACCACTACCCCCTCTGCGACGTAACGCGCATCATTTCCAAACACAAGGACACAAAATACGGCCAAACGCAGTACATGGTTGAATGGGCCCCGGAACATCTCACGGAATGGGACAACTCGAACAACTCGAACTCGACAACGGCTTCCGCCTCATCTCCTCCACTCCCACATCGGTATGCCTCCCCACCCCCTCCGCCACCGCATGCTCCATATGTCATGACCCACTACACACAGAACCCACCTCCACCTGTTGCACATGCCCGCACTTTGCCATACCCTCCCAATGCCGCCCAGCTCAGGGACCCGCCACATGGCAGTGCGAATGGTGTGCTCGCGGCCAACAACACGACCTCACCCGCCTCCACGAAGTCCAGTGGGCCCCATGCCTACAACTACACGACACCATCAGTGAGACCCCCTCCGGCCCCACCGCCCTCATCGCATTTAACTCCGGCTTCGTCCCCTCCACCACACCCATTCTTCCACAACCCGGACCCCCTCCGTGGTCACACCCCCTAATCACATTCAACCACGACCCCATCAACCCCGACCTCGACATGCTCCCTAACGGTAAATTCGCCATCCACGCACACCCATCACTCCACGACACCACCATACTATGCACTCCCGACGGCCGCGCGGTCACCACCCTCAACGGCCCCCGCGTCCGCCACCTCTACCAACTTTTTCGCCCCGAACTCTCGCAGCATACGTTCGAAGAGGAGGTCTACCACCTCCTCACCCGCCTAGGTCCCCGCTCAGAAATCCCCTCGCACACACCCGCCACCACCACCCGTAACAGATGGGCCACCAGAGAAGACCTCCACACAGCTCTCCGTCACACATTCCGCATTCAGACAGAACTTTAATCCGACCGACCGACCCCCTCAACAAATCCCTCCACTCTCACACTTACCATTCCCTCTACCCCGAAGACATAGTCTTCTCATTTAGCGGCAGCAATGCCCCACACACATGGCAAGGTACCAACATCGCCAACCCGAAATACGACCACGAATGCATGCGCCGCGCCATGGAACACGCAATCACCAGCGCACACCTCACAGCCTCTCACACACCCAGCGCAACCATCCTCATCCTCCCCCGATGGGAACACACACCCTACCGCCACTCCAAATACATACACTCCCCATACACCCACCGTCTTTACACCCTCCCCAACGACGCAAACACCTTCTTACCCCCCGACCAACACACTGGCAACCCCACCCCCACCCCATTCGGCACGAGATGGATGGTCGACATATACCTCGTCGCCAACCCCCTCGCACTCTCCACCCTACCGCCACCCACAGCCATGACGGCATTTCACAGCACCCTCGAATCTATCTACGACACCCACCTCCCCAACCCCACCTTCACCCCCCCTCCTCCCCACCTCCTCGACACATACTCACCCCACTCAGCAGGCATATACCACCTCCCCCCAAACCCAACTCACCCCATCGCATACCCCCTCCCAGAACGCCTGCATCTAACATACCCCCCCCCCACCAAAGGTACTCCTGCTTGGAACTGGCAGGACTTTGTCTACACAGACGGCTCAAAAAAAGGAAGCTCGTCCCCCCTCGGAGCAGCAGCTACCCACCCCGCCTCGGACACCAAAATCAAAATCCTTGTGACCTCTACCCCTCCCTCCCACACAATAAATCGCGCAGGGACTGGATCCGGATCCTAAGGAGCCGCGAATCCACGAGACTACTCGGGTTCGGACTTGGTCTCGTGGGTCCGGACCCTAGAATCACAGGTAATCGCGGGATCCGGACCCTAGAATCACAGGTAATCGCTGGATCCGAACCCTAGGTTCAATAGGTAATCGCGAGGTCCGAACCCTAGGTTCAATTGGTAATCGCGGGGTCCGAACCCTAGAATCACAGGTAATCGCGGGGTCCGAACCCTAGGTTCAGTAGGTAATCGTTGGTTCCGGTACCAGTTATTGTAAGTAATCGTTGGTTCCGGTACCAGTTACTGTAAGTAACCGTTGGATCCGGTATTCATCGTACTTTAATGGATCCGCGGTAATCGTGAGTACCTCATCCTCGCAAAACGATGTGGAATCGCGGTACCCAATCAGTACTCACGATTCCGAGTATCTCACGATTCTGTGGTTGCCTGAAGTGACACGCTATTTTTTGGGGAGGTATTTGGCAATGCAAATCTGCTGAGGTGTATGTATGGGATTGGTTCAATAGCCCTGATTGTTGTCATTCCGCAGCCTTGAATCGATTGTAGCCCACCCAAAGGCTATTTCAACGGTGCGTACGCGCTTGAAATCCACCATAATCTGCCCGTCCACATCCAATCCTTTCATAGTTTGCAACAATGGCGGGGGAAGCGGGAAGTAGTAGACCGTCTAGATCAGGGAAGAGCTTGTCATCGACGGCTATCCAACGTGCAGAAGAGGAGCTTGTTTGGAATTCAGATAGGGTGTTTAGGACACCTCAGTCAAAAACAGGTGCAGATCCGTATAGTAATAAAGGGCAGTATGTAGTTAAGAAAACTGTTAGCCAAGGAAAAAGGTGTGGAATGTTGACGTATAAAGTTATGTGGGAAGGCCTGCCGGAGGAAGCCGCCACTTCAGAAACCGAGCTCAACGTAAGGCGTCAAGCCAATTGGTCCACCCTGCTGGAAGATTTTCACAACGAGCAAGAGAAAGTTGAAGAGGTAAGCAAGAGTTCCCCCCCTCCTCGGCTCTGCCCTCACCCCCGAGTTAGCTGCGCTGTGATGTTCGGTAGCGCCGCATGGCGCCCCCTCCCCGCCTCCGCCCGCACATTTATGTCTGTTTATTTGCTCTATCGAAGCCATATTGATAGCGTTGCAGTTGAGCTTGTCGACACTTTATTATCGCTGTTCTGTGATGCTTTTCTGTTCTTTGCTTTCCCACGTAAAAGGTTACTTTGTCGTTAAGCATATTGTTGCACTGTGCGGGTCGGTAGCGCCGCATGGCGCCCCCTCCCCGCCTCCGCCCGCACATTTATGTCTCTGTTTATGTGCTATGTCGAAGCCATAGTAATAGCGTTGCAGTTGAGCTTGTCGACACTTTATTATCGTTGTTCTGTGATGCTTTTCTGTTCTTTACTTTCCCACGTAAAAGGTTACTTTGTCGTTAAGCATATTGTTGCACTGTGCTGGTCGGTAGCGCCGCATGGCGCCCACTCCCCGCCTCCGCCCGCACATTTACATCTCTGTTTATGTGCTCTATCGAAGCCATAGTAATAGCGTTGCAGTTGAGCTTGTCGATCGACACTATGTTATCGCTGTTCTGTGATGCTTTTCTGTTCTTTGTGTTCTTTTGTGATCTTTGTGATGCTTTTCTGTTCTTTGAGAGTTAGCTGCGATCCTGTGACCAGTGGCTCAAGTTGTCAATCTGCTGCAGGGGGACTATGTTACCATATCACTTGTTTACCCTATGTTAGGCACTCTGTTACAGCAGCTGTCGTCACACAGGCCCGTTTCACTGCAAGATGAGCGGAGGGATGTGGATTTGTACACCATCGAAGCGGAGGACATGGAGCCTCATATGGCGGAGGCAAGGGAGAGTCTGCGGGCCGGAATCATTGAGCGTTTTTTCACGAACATAAGGGAGAACGATTACATCAAGATAGGGATTGCGACATTGCTGGACATTCGGTGAGTACCTTGTAATTGTTGTGTGTGTATGTGTTTAAATTTTGCACATTTGTTTCTATTATATACTTGATAAATATATTAAATGTTGATAAATAGATGTGATTGTATCTGAGCGTCCTTGTGTGTGTGTGTGTGTGTGTGTGTGTGTGTGTGTGTGTGTGTGTGTGTGTGTGTGTTTGCGTGTATATGCTTATGCATATTTGTATGAGTGCTTGCATGTGTGTGTGCGTGTTTGTATGCGCATGTACTTCTGCATGTGTGTTTGTGTGTGTGCCTTGTGCATGTGTGTTTGTGTGTGAGTTTGTCTTATGCATGTGTGTGTGTCGTATGGATGTGTTTTTGTTTATCTGCTTGTGTGTGTGTGTTGGCTTGTATGTGCATCTACTTCTGAATGTGTGTGTATGTGTGTGTGGTGTTCGTTTGTGTACCTATTTTGTATGCTCTCTACGTGCTTGTGTGTGTGTGTGTGTGTGTGTGTGTGTGTGTGTGTGTGTGTGTGTATGCAAATTTACCTGCTATGTTTGCTATGTTAACTAAAAATGTGAATTGTGCAGGTTAAAGAATCTAGACTTCAATGGCATTCGTCCCGACTTTGCGCCTACAATTTTGGGGGCTGCAAGAAGAGAATTCGGAGAGCAGTGGCGCACAGAGCCGGAAGAGGGCGAGGCAGAAGGCGGTGCTTATCCAAGCAAGCAAGCTACAGAGCTTGGCAAGCAATTGATGTCGTCGAAGACTAAGTCTTTCACTGCATTCCTTTCCGGGGATTTGACTGGGCGTGAGACGCCCTCTATAGCCAAGCACGTGGAAAAGGATGACTTAGAGCGTTACCTTGAGCTGCCCCAAGAAACGGACAAAGACATTTGTGTGTTGACATGGTGGAAAACGCATGCAGCTCTGGACCCCGACTTGGCTTTAATGGCGCGGCAGTACTTATCTATGCCTGCTACCTCTGCTGCATGCGAGCGTTTGTTCAACAAAGCGGGGCGAATGCATGACGCGTTCAAGAAGAGCTGCAAGGAAGATAGCCTAGAGGATGCCCTGTTAGTCTCATGTAATTGTTGAATTATGTATGCGCGAGGAATATGGTTGTCACAAGTCCTTCTAAACTGTAAGAAATGGTTGTCTTAAACCTGTTTTCATCCATATTTTGTGCATTTAATGTTCATTTGGTGGACTCGCACTGGCCATGCGATAAACCATTTGGCATTACTTGTCACATCATATGTGAAAAATGGTACTGCATCGGAATCTGTTTCCCTGTGATGGCAAGTGCCTTTTTTGAGCCGGAGGGCTATAAACTCACATACGTTGCTTGTGGCACTTGCCGGAGGGACCAAAAGCTTTGCTAAATTGTATGGGATAGACTGTACAATACTAAATATGTATGCAGCGGGCAGAAAGTATGGGAAGTGAATTGTATTGTACGTATCTACTGTATGGGAACCAAGCATGAGGAGGCGCATAGAACTAGTAGAGATGTCAGAATTGAATTTGCAGTACAAATTTCCCCCAAAATGCGCAATTTGTATCAATTTGCATGAGTAATTCGAGTACTTGTTGGAATCGCGAACCCAACGAATCCAACGGAACCAAAAATTTAGAAGTACTCATGTACTCGGTTCCGGAACCAAAAACACAGGTACTCGCTGGATCCGAACCCTAGAATCACAGGTAATCGCTGGATCCGGACCCTAGAATCACAGGTAATCGCGGGATCCGGACCCTAGAATCACAGGTAATCGCGGGGTCCGAACCCTAGAATCAGAGGTAATCGCGGGATCCGAGCCCTAGGTTCAGTAGGTAATCGCGGGGTCCGAACCCTAGAATCACAGGTAATTGCGGGGTCCGAACCCTAGAATCACAGGTAATCGCGGGATCCGGATCCCTTTTTTAGAGGTACTCACTAGTTCCGGATCCTAAAAAATCAAGTACTCATGGATCCGAACCCAACAAAAAAATGGCGGATCCAGTCCTTGAAATCGCGTTGAATTAGCTGCCATAGACATAGGCCTCCAACTTGGCCGTACCCACCTCCTTACAGACAGTGTGTGCTCCCTCCGCCTCATACAAGGATACTTAAACTGCCCTTCCGCTTACAAACACAACATCCACCGTGACACCCTCCTATCCATCACACACACCCTTAAAACCCGCTGCGACGCTGGCATCCGTACACACCTCGGCAAAATCAAAGCACACAACCACTCCTTAGGTAACGACCTCGCAGACACCCTCGCCAACCAAGTAGCGGACGGTCACCCACCCGACACTACATACACCACAGGTTCAAACGTCACGATAGGCCACTGGACCTGGCCATACACCCTCATTCCACAAACCCTAGGGGACCCGTTACCCTACAGATACACTAACCTCAAAGCTGACGCACACACCTACAGCACCAAACACACACACACACCCCTCTCGCAATCTACCAAACACGGTGCCCTCCTCGCCCGCGCGGCGGAGGACGGCGCCGATTTCTCTTTCCACAAAAACACTCAACCCTCACAAATATCCAATTCACACACAAGCAATAATTCATGTAGGGAGTTCACAACACTCGCCTTCTTACTCATAACCCCACCCTGCGCTGCCCCCTCTGCGGCCAATTCACTAGCAACGGCCACATGGCCGGTAACTGCCCCACCATGTCTGGCCTAAGACAGGACCGACACAACTGCGCGCTTCAACTCCTTCTCTCCCTACTGGAACGCCACAACGGAGGACGATGGGAAACCATCACCGCAGACTTCGGTAACAAACCCATTAAATCATTTGCTTCCCCCACCCCTGCCCACACTCCACTTGACTGCCACCCTCCTCACCCCACCCACATGCCCACCCGCCTTGTTGCTGCTGACGAAGGTCTCTCACCCGACTCCCTAACCTCGTGTCCCGCCGTCCTCCCACCTGAGATTCTCCCCCCCGCGCTACGACCCCCCGCACAAAAACCCGACTTCATCCGCATCCTCGAACCCCGATTCGTGGGCCACTCAAATGGTCGCCGACGATACGCATCCATAAAAAAGATTCAGATAGGGGAATGGAAGTACTGCACAGACAACACCTCTCCCACACAGCTAACCTCATACGTGCCAAATACACACTCCTTGCAAACGCCATCCGCAGGCACTGGCCAGGCACAGTGGTTGACATCCTTCCCATCGTCATGAGCCGCACAGGTACACCGCACTCCTCCACCATCTTGAGTCTCACCTCCCTTCTCACCGCCCGCACATACCCTCCTGATAAACTCGTCTCCAAAGCACGCCTCGACACGTCTCGCATCCTTGCACAGCTCCACACGCATACTGTCCAATGGCTGCATCACCTCCTACTCATATACCGCATCAAATCCCGCATGACCTCCCGCCGCGCCTCCGCATACTGCCCATACGCACGCCCCTGAATGCACACCTCCACCAACCCGCATCAGACCCTCCCCGGGGGGGAGTAAAACCCCAGAACACCCTTGGAGAGGTTGGACATAGGTGGTTCACGGTCTAGCCCTGAATTTTAAGTTCCATGTATGGCATAGTTAGGAGGGCCCAGAGACAGCACCCGGCGCATACGGCTTTTTGGTGAAAAACCGGCGCATACGGTACATGTTGTAAACAATTTCAATTTCAATAGACGGAGGTGTGTCTCGATAGCCTCGGTGAGAGTCGCGTAGGATGTCGTTCATGATCCGCTGAAACGTAGCTATCGCATTGCACAATCCAAATGGCATGGCGACCCACGTCATCAAACCATGAGGTGTCTCAAAGGTTGACTTGTGTTCGTCCTCCTCACGTAATCGAACTTGCCTGAAGCGAGACGCGAGGTCGAGATGAGTGTATGAATTCGTGTCCTTTAGCTCTTCGGGGGTGTCGTCCACACGTGGAAGTGGATTAGCGTCCTTACGCGTAACCTTACTAAGGCCACGGTAGTCAATGCAAAGTCAAAGCAAGCCATCAATTTCACGCACGAAAGACTTCGCGAGCCAAACTCACTGTAACTTGAACGAAGTAAACCAACCTCCACCGCTTCTAGGTTGTCGGTTAAGATGAGCACGCTCCGCATGTGATAATATGCTAAAACGTTGACGTTTCATCGGGTCACCTGCATGAAAGGGGTGATTCCACTCTCGACTTACACGCAGCGATTCCAATAGTTGTAGTAACTCGGGGTAGTCATCGTAGAGTAACGTCCGAGGCTGTTGACATTCTTATGCATCTTGCGTTTGTGCATTCTTATGCAAGTTCCTCGTTTGTGTGAATTTTGCCGAATGTTCTGCATCTTTCGTGACGTGAATAGCGTGAAAATTAGCGTTACGTCCCTTGCTCTCGTGCGTCTTGCGCATGATCTTCTAAAGGTTGCCATATGACATAAGTAGACATTATGGGCGTCGCTCTTCAGACTGAAACTCGATTGTTGTACAATTAAAATTGAAATTGTTTACAACATGTATCGTATGCGCCGGTTTTACACCAAAAACCGTATGCGCCGGTTCTTGTCTCTGGGCCCTCCCAACTATGCCATATAGGGAACTTACAAGTCAGGGCTAGACCGTTAACCACCTAAATCCAACCTCTCCAAGGGTGTTCGGAGGTTTTACTCCCCCCCGGGGAGTGTGTGAGACGAGGTGAGGGCAGCGTGCAATCACGGGCGTGCGAAGGTGCAGTGTGCGGGGGCGCGGCGAGAGGTCGTGCGGGACTTGGTGCGGTACACGAGTAGGAGATGGTGTAGCCATTGGACAGTGTGCGTGTGGAGTTGTGCGAGTATGCGAGATGTGTAGAGTCGTGCTTTAGAGATGAGTTTGTCAGGAGGGTATGTGCGGGCGGTGAGAAGGGAGGTGAGACTTGCAATGGTGGATGAGTGCGGCGTGCCCGTGCGGCTCATGACGATTAGGAGGATGTCTACCTTTGTACCTGGCCAGTGGGCGCGGATGGCATTTGCGAGGGGTGTGTATTTGGCTCGAATCAAGTGGGCTGTTTGGGAGAGGTTGTGGTCCGTGCAATATTTCCACTCTCCTATCTGAATCTTTTTGATGGATGAGTATCGGCGGCGACCGTTTGTGTGACCGACGAATCGTGGCTCGAGGAGGCGGATAAAGTCGGGTTTGTGCGCGGGGGGGAGAATCTCGGGGGGGAGGATAGCGGGGCACGAGGTTAGGGAGTCGGTCGAGAGACCTTCGTCAGCAGCAACAAGGCGGGTGGGCATGTGGGTGGGGTGAAGTGGATGGCAGTCAAGAGGGGTGTGGGTGGGTGTGGGGGAAGTGAAAGATTTTATGGGTTTATTACCGAAGTCTGCAGTGATTGTCTCCCATCGTCCTCCGTTGTGTCGTTCCACTAGGGAGAGTAGGAGTTGTAGCGCGCTGCTGTGGCGGTCCTGTCTTAGGCCATACATGGTTGGGCAGTTACCGGCCATATGGCCGTTGCTAGTGAATTGGCCACACATGGGACAACGCAGGGTGGGGTTGTGTGTAAGAAGGCGGGTATTGTGGACTCCCCACATGAATTCTTGCTTGTGGGTGAACTGGATGTTGGTGAGTGTTGTGTGTTTTTTGTGGAAGGTGAAGTCTGCGCCGTCTTCCGCGGCGCGCGCGAGGAGGGCACCGTGTTTGGATGTTTGTGAGAGGGGTATGTGGGTGTGTCTCGTGCTGTGGGTGTGAGCGTCAGTCTTGAGGTTTGTGTATCTGTAGGGTATGGGTTCCCCTATGGTTTGTGGAGTGAGGGTGTATGGCCAAGTCCAGTGGCCTATCGACACGTATGAACCTGTGGTGTATGTTGTGTCGGGTGGTTGGCCGTTTGCGACTTGGTTAGCTAGTGCATCTGCGAGGTCGTTTCCTAGTGAGTGGTTGTCTACTTTAATTTTGCCGAGGTGTGTGCGGATGCCCGCGCTGCAGCGGGTTTTGAGGGTGTGTGTGATGGAAAGGAGTGTGTCGCGGTGTATGTTGTGTCTTTAAGCGGATGGACAGTTTAAGTAGCCTTGTATGAGGCGGAGGGAGCACGCACTGTCTGTAAGGAGGTGTGTGTGGCCTAGTTGGAGGCCTATGTCTATGCCTGCAAGTTCTTCGCGATTTATGGTGTGAGAGAGAGGGGTAGAGGTCACCAGAATTTTGATGCGGGTGTCCGAGGCGGGGTGGGTGGCTGCTGCTCCGAGGGGGGAGGAGCCTCCCATTGTTGTACAATCCATCATGATGAAAACACGCCTCTTGCCCAACGATAGAGAACCTTGCTCGTCATCCAGCCGTTGTAAAGTAAGCACCAATAGTCCGTTTGAAATCGTGTCGAGCTAGATGAAGTAATCTCGCACACTATTGAAGACGTCATGCGTTGTCCGGTGGCGAGTCGAGCTGGGGTCTTGACCTTAGACTTCTGCGTGGGCAATGAAAGCGTCTTACGAAGTCTTTTGACACGAAGTCAACTGCCGAAACGCAGTCGACTAATCCAGAAATTCGATATCCGCCATAAGGAGTTTTCACGATCACCTCGGTTTAAATGAAAGGGCGAAGTCAGTCAATAGGGCAGAAGTGTCTGGAGGAAAATGCGGCAGCGTTGCGATGGACGATGTAGATTCGTCTAGTGGTACATGTAGCAATGGGGGTTCGACAAGTGTTGTAGTCGGAGTTGGATCGTAAGGAGGACAATCAACGTCGACTACCCACGGCTGAAATGGCCACGGAGCAAGAGCCACGACCTCTTGCTTGGTGTGGTCTGCCACCGACCGGCGAGTAAACAGCTGGGTCATGGCATGGAACTCTTGGCACAATTCCTAGTGTCGAGTGAGGTCGTTGAACCTTAGCCCACTTAGGTAGAACAAACACAACCATCGTCGATGTAGGAGTTGTACGCCGATAATTCTCAAAATGGCATGCAATTTGCTATGCGAGATCCAAGGGTTGGTTAAGAACATACGCCCCCCATTTAAGTCTCTCTCCATGATAGAGTCACTCAGCGAATAGTGAGGTAAGCCACCATGCGAGTTAAAGCCCTCGTCGTTCGCACGGCCTTCCGGAATGAAGTTGAACTGTGCGTGCAGAGGTTCGCAAACATAGTCAAATAGTTTCCAATCAGTCAAACGTATGGTTATAGATATACTAATGTCGGCGCCCGCCAACGGAGCAGCGGCGCCGTCCCCGGAGGGGGTGCGCTTGAAGGCCCGTCGGCATCTACCTCTACCTCCACGCGGTGGGCGTTGTTAGCCATGTAGACGTGCAAGGCTTGACACGGTAGGAGGCTAAACGAAGTACCGGCAGCTGCGATCCGCGTGATTAGCCATGGGAAGCAATGTACGGAGGGGTTTGGAAATCAAAGTATCCGTACCCCAACACTAGGATCTCCCTCTCGGCCACTCAGATATGATTCTTCGCAACTGAATACTCCCAAATACTCTCTCGGAAAGGGGTCGGGGGCGGCGTCTACGAAATAGTTCTTGGCGAAAGGGGTACGGACGGATCAACGGTGGGATGCGGGTGTTGGTGATGGCGGAGGACAACCGGGAAGCAACGCCAAGGCAAGGCGTTCGCCTGCAGTCGTCCAACCCTATGACTTTCGAGTCTCCCATGGGGCGAGGCGAGAAGCGAGGAGGGCACGGCCGGAGGAGCGATACGGTTAGGCGGCGGAGATCCGCATGATCGACCGCAGCCATAAAAACCCGGTAAGGAGGGTTTTTGAGTAAATGTTTCCGCACCCGATATCTCTTGCAGAGCGGCGACTAGATCAGCGAGCTCGACCAACCCCTCCCCCATTCGGTACCCAGTTATCGGTTAGGGTGGCTAAGGCAGGGTGCCTAGGGTTTTTGCAACGGCACTCTACTTATAGAGGCGGCCCCCTAACAACGTAAACAGATGGGGGAGGGCGGGCGGACGGGCGGATTTCGCAAGATCGTATGGGTATCGGAAACGGACATGGATGGACATGGGACTTGAGTAAATCTGGCGCGGAGGCAAGAGCGCCAACCAAAAACCGTTTGTAGCTATGGACTTCCTTTCTCCCCAGCCCCCGGAGGGGTAAGGAAGTCTAGGCTAGGAGGCGAGCTGCGACGGGAGGAGCAGCGACATCTCGGGCGTGGGAGCGCGCGGATCGGGACGGGACCGTCGACGATCTGTGCGATAGGGCTTTACGCCTTTCTTCCCCCCCCAAGCTCCGGCACGATCGGAGTCGCACATGAGCAAAAGTAAGGTAGGCCCGTCCCGACAAGCGCTAACTCGTGAGCTTGGTTGGTCAGCGCCCTCGCATCAGCTGGAGTAGGCAACGCATCGTGGAGAGCAACGCTATTTTATTCTTCATACTATTGTAAAGTACCGCTACAAGTATGAATTTGGTTGTATTCTTATTGCCATTGGAGAGGCTGGGATGAGTGGTTTCATGGCGTATATCCTAAGATCAAAACGGTACTCTAGGCGGCATGATCACATGGGCGCCCGAAGGTAACAACCGTTAACTCGGGTGGTTGTTGTAAACAATTTCATTTCATTTCATATAAGATTGTCTCTTTGTTTGTTATGACGACGACGACCTACGACTTGCTTCGCACGTGTCGCAACAATAGTCAATGGAGGTGATGGAGGTATGCCTTGCTCCCTTGTCGCTAACAATGCCTCAAAACAGTAAGAAGATTTAGCCACCTGCTCCATGTCGTCCGAAGAGCAGCCGTGCCACAATCAGTTTGCTTGTTGGGTGTGTCGCCCGACGCTTTGCCCGTCAGCTCCGGGCATTGGAAGATAGTGTTCCCTTTCTTATGGCACTTGAAGCAAAGTCCCTCCGCCTGGTGTTGTTTACGCTCATGAGGGGCTAGTCCTCCAACAATGACGTTGAAACCAATTCGGCCAATGCTTGGAGAAGTCATTTCTCGGCCTCCCCGATTACCACGGCCTCGACCACGTCCACGACCAGACCTTTCGCCGCGCTCAAATAGCTTAATAGCTTCGACCTCTAGGTCATCGACAGGGCGCTCTTGAGCACGTCAATTGCTTCCATGTTTTGGTAGGAAATGTGCGCTCTTCGCACAGCCTAGGTGAGGCGAGTCGGTCACGAGGCCATTCAAGAAGTTTAGTAACTCAACAACATGATATAGAACTTCTATTGGGAGCGATGGGGCTTGGCTTGAGTCTGAAGATGGAAGTTCGCCAACCCATTGATGAAGCAAACGCACTAGAAATCGTCCGTAAGAGCTTGTCAAGACCTCCGTAAAAAGTCGTGGAAGTGGTGGGTGTAGCCGGCGTAACTCAACGAACCATGAGTAAGCTTAATAAGGGCCGCAATCGCGTCATCTCAAATGTTAGTGTGGCGGTTAGCCTCTGAAAGCTAAACGCTAGCACAAATCTGTTCTAATCTGTCTAGTTCTGTGGTTGCAAGATGGCAAAATGATGTTGTCGAGAGGCAAGGGTCAAGGATGTTTCACTGCTGTACTTAGGTAGTAGTTGTAAGTGAACAAAGGAATTGTTAAAATGGTTTTGTCACCTCCCTCTACTGCAGTGGGCTTAAATAGGTTTCTGCCCAGATTACTTACGCATGTAAGACTAGCTTACGTGTTAGGCGTTGGGGCTGTCCAACCGTCGTCATCTGTCCTCGAGACGCGGCCTACCTAGCATTGGGTTTCACGACGCGGCTCCTTCTGCATGGAAGAGCTCGTTCTGGCGCGTCATCTGGCTAGTTAGATTAATTATGCATATTTGTACGTACCGGGAGGTACTGGTCGTACTGTAGCATCAACACCCTTAGAACATTGCAGTAGCGACGTACCCACGAGTATACGTCCATCATGTGGAAAACCACGAATTGGTATCCGTAACGAGTACCTGTACAATGTTCTGCAATGTACTATTGCAGGACTGTACTCGTCACACTCGTACCCTCCCCCTCTTGACAGATCAATGAGGCCGCCGCGAGGCAGACCTCCGTGGTTCTTGGCTCCTTAACTGAAGCAATTACTGGGACTTTGGAATGCGCGCTGGGTGAGCGTGCATGAAGTCAATGTACGCCCGAGTCTTGGCGAACTTGCGCCATTGGGGCGTCTCCAAAAATTCTTGTAACGCAATCGTCCGGTGTACCTCGTTCAACCGGTGCCAGACATGTGGAATGTCGTCATCGCTGAAGTGCGTCATGAAAAGCAGATATTTGCCTCGTCGCCCAGGTAGCGACTTGATGCACACAGCAAAGATGTGTGAGACATCGAACTCCTCGTCGTCTCCTTCAGGTACAGTCACTGGGACAGCTGGTCGTAGCGGAGCGGTAGAGCAGGGTCTCAAGTTATTAACGTGGAACACAGGGTGTAAGCGTACTGTCGCTGGAAGTTTCAACCTGTAACTGTGTTTTCCAATCTGCTCCTCCACTGAAAAAGGTCCAAGCTGTCTGTCGCTGAGTTTCCGGTTTGGTTGTCCTCTCAGAAAAAGGTTTGCTGTGACGACTGACACCTTGTCTCCTTTAGCAAAGTGTGGCGCTGTAGACGGTTCTGTGCGTGCCTGCATCTCGTCCTTATGTAGCTGTAACACTGAGCGTGCCAAGGTGTGCACTTCCTGTAACAATCTCAACCGTTCTGTATCGTCTTGCGAAATTGGTATTGATGGTCGCATGCTGAACAGCAGGTCAGGAGGCTCCTCATGAAAGAACCCAAAGTTAGCCTCGAACGGTGTGTGCTCAATTCCGAGTGCACGTGAAGCGTTGTACGCAAATTCCACTGGCGATAGAAGTGTCGTCCAATCAGAGCCATCATAGCAACAAAAGCAACGAAGAAGCTGCTGAAACGTGCTGTTCACGCGCTCTGTCAGTCCATATGTTTATGGGTGTCGACTGGAAGACATGTTCAGACGCGTTCCAAGGCGTCTCCAAAGTGTCTGCCAGAAGGCGCTGACAACTTTCGGGTCGCGGTCGCTAATCAGCACACGGGGCAGTCCATGTAAACGGTAGACTCCCTCTAAAAACAAAGCTGCAGTTTCTTCGGCAGTAATCGACTCTGTACATGGCAGAAAATGGGCCATTCGTGTTAGATGGTGTACTACAATCAGCACACTATTAAAGCCATTGCTCTTAGGCAAGTGTGTAAGGTAGTCAAGACCAACTGTGTGCCACGGTCTGGGTGGAACAGGCAATGGGTCAAGAGTCGCAGCCATCTGCGGTCGAATCTTTGCTCGTCGACACACGACGCAGCGTTCACAGAAATCTTTCACATCTTGGCGGATTCGTTTCCACCATAATCTGTCGAGTGCTTTAGCAAGAGTGCTAGCAACTCCTCTGTGACCAGCTGACGAACTTTCGTGCAGCTCTATGATCACTTTCAGTCGGAGCTCAGAGTTCTGTGGTATACAGAGGCGGTTGAGGCGCCAAAAGTATCCGTCTCTGGCTTCAATCCGGCTGTCTTTCGTCCACTCACCATCGTCCCCATAAAACGAATCTTGTGAGTACCCCTCGCGAATGAGATCAGCGAACTTAGGGCTTTGCTACAGCGCGTCAACAGTCAGTAAATTTAACTGTGCGTCTTCAAACAGCAGTTGGGACTTCCGTCGTAATTCTCGATCTGACGGAACCTCGCCATCCCAAAATAAGGGTACTGTGGCCTGAGGTACGAAGTCTGGACGCCGGCTCAACGGGTCAGCTTCGTTCAGAGCTCCCTTGCGATATGCAAGTGTCATCGAGCTCACAAACGGTTGTAAATCCCGCATGTACCTTGCTTGCCGCTTGTTCAACCTGTTGTTTGGTTGTCTGAGCAGATGCCGCAGTGTGTCGTGGTCTGTTACGACAAGGAACTTAGAGCGCCCTTCAAGATAGCACCTCCAATGCTTGACAGCTTCGCATACGGCCAAAGCTTCTAAGTCGTACGCAGAGTAAGTGTTACCACGCTCAGCTAAATTCAGCTTACGCGCCCAGTAAGAGACTGGTTGAAGACCTCCTCCTTGGTCTTGCAATAGGACTACTACAATCCCCACTGTTGAAGCATCTGTAGCTACGGTGAACGTCGCGTCCGGGCTGACCTCCGGAAGGATCAGGCATGGCGCGGAAATGAGCCGTAACTTGAGAGTCTCAAAGGCTTCCAAATAGGCAGGCGTCAGCGTAACCTTCTGTGGCTGGGACTTCCGCAGTAAGTCCGTCAATGGAGCCGTAAGGTCGCTAAAATGGTGTATAAATCTCGCGTAGAAGTTGCAAAACTGTACGAAACTGCGAACCTCCTTCTGCGTCTTGGGCACTGGCCAGTCTGCAACGCCTCGACTTTCTTTGTGGAAACCGAAACTTTACCGGCGGACACAGTGTAGCCCAAATACTCCATTTCTTGAAGTCCGAAGAAACATTTCTTAAGGCGTAATTTCAGCCCTTCTTGCTTAAAACGTTGTAGCACTAGACGTAGGTGCTCCAGGTGCTCCTCCAAAGTTCGACTGTAAATACAGACGTCATCGAGGTAGACTGTCACGAACTTATGTAAAAAGTCGCGAAGAATGTCGTTCATCATCCTCTGAAATGTAGCTGGTGCGTTGCACAGCCCAAACGGCATGGCGACCAATTCCATTAAACCATCATGGGTCTGAAAAGCCGTCTTATGAACGTCATGATCACGCACTCGAACTTGCCAGAAGCCAGAGGCGAGGTCGAGGTGTGTGTTAAAATTCGCGTCCTTAAGTTCGTCCAGTGTGTCGTCCACTCTCGGAAGTGGGTAAGCGTCTTTACGCGTAACCTCATTAAGGCCACGGTAGTCAATGCACAGACGTAGCGAGCCATCAGCTTTCCGCACAAAAAGAATTGGCGAGCCGAACTCACTGTAGCTTGGACGGACCAGACCAGCTTCCACTGCGTCTTTAAGCTGTCGATTAAGCTCAGCGCGTGCTGCGGGGGACAATCTTGGCGTCGCATCGGGCCAATAGTGTCAATGGGGTGATCCCATTGTCGGCTTACAGGTGGAGAGTCGACAGGTTGTAGTAACTCCGGGAAGTCATCGAAAAGTAACGACCGGAAGTTGTCACGTTGTTCTGCAATTAGCTCCTCTCCAGTGTGAAAATCTGTCTGTTGTTCAGCTGCTGACGTAAGTTCAATTACGTAAAATTCAGCATGACGTCCTTTGCTGCGGCGCGTCTTGCGCGGGAGTTTCTGAACTTTGGTAGATGACAACATCAACCACTCAGGGCGTCGTTCCTCGAGCGTAGTTTCCACAGCTGTACCATCCATCAGTGTAAAAACTCTGGTTGTACCGAACTGTAAAGAGGCCTGTTCGTCATCAAGCCATGGTAAACCCAGAATTAAATCAGCTGTACGTAAATCACGTAGAACGTAAAAAGTCCGGTGAAATTCATGTCGAGCCAGCTCAAAAGTGACATCACAGACTGTTGTTAATGTTACACGTTGTCCGTTGGCGAGTCGAACTAGTGTCTTAGTCGTAGACTTCCGAGTCTGTAGAGCAAAGCGTCGTACAAAGTCCTCTGACCCGAAGTCAAGCGTCGCCGCGCAATCCAATAATCCAGAAATTTGGTGTCCGCCATCAGTAGTTTTCACAGTCATCTCCGTTTGAATTAACGGACGAGCTTCCGTGAGGTCAGTAGAGCTATAGCTTGCGAAGAAAATTGTTGCAGCGTAGTGTTGGATTGTTCCGAGTCGTCCGGTGGTACAGGTACCGAGGTTGGCTGATCAGGTCCTGTAGATGTTGTTGAGTCGTTAAACGCACAATCTGCGTCGACTAACCACAGCTGTACAGGCCAAGGAGCTGGAGCAACCACCTCCTGTTGCGCTGGGTTCTCCAGTGACTGTCGAGTAAAAAGCTGCGTCCTCGCTGGGAATTCTTGGTAGAGTTTCCAGTGCTTAGTCACTTGAGTAAATTTCGCCTATTTCGGTAGTACAAATACAGCCATCGTAGATGTCGGAGATGTTCGTCGACAATCCTCAAAATGCTGCGCAATCTGCTCAGCTAACTCCCAGGGTGGGTTGATGAACACCCTCTCTCCTGTAAAGTCCCTTTCTAGAATCGAGTCACTCGGCGAACAGTGAGGTAAGTCACTGTGCGAGTTCAGACCTTCATCATCTGCACATCCCTCCAATGTGAAGTTGAACCGTGCATGTAGAGGGTCAAAGACTGAGTAAACCAGCTTCCAATCAATTGAACGTCTGGTTACAGGTTTACGACTCTGTCTCTGCTTAGTCTGACGTCGACGACCTGCTACTAGCGTCGCAGGTGTCGCGACTGTGGTCGATGGAGAT
The DNA here is from genome assembly GCA_026401115.1 of Tetraselmis chui. Lineage (NCBI taxonomy): Eukaryota > Viridiplantae > Chlorophyta > Chlorodendrophyceae > Chlorodendrales > Chlorodendraceae > Tetraselmis > Tetraselmis chui. The sequence goes on from JAPMLY010000713.1 coordinate 43,580, forward strand.
GCCGAAAGTGTTTCGACTACCTCTGTCGCTAACAGTGTCTCATAACGAACAGTAGATGTAGCTGGCTGCTCCAGTTCGCTAGTAGAACAGCCTTGCCACCATCATTGCTTCTTAGTTTCCATCGGTGCCTTGCCTTTAAACTCCGGGCATTGGAACAGTCGGTGTCCCTTCTTGTGGCACTTGAAGCAGAGTCCCTCGTCCATATGACGTTTACGCTCTTCATCTGTCATAGCCTTTGCGAGTGTGTTGAAGTCCTCACGACCAGATGTTTGTCCACGTCCACCATTGTTACCACGTCCGCGTCCGCGTCCACGTCCACGACCACCTTTGTTACGTTTCTAGATATTAGAGGCTTCCTCAAGAGGGTCCTCCAAATTGCGCTTGCGTGTGGGTTGGGTAGACGGTCCAGCAGTAGACTTCGCCTTTCCGAGTTGTGGTGAGTCTGTAACGACGTCGTTCAGGAAATTTTGCAGCTCTACCAGCGTAATCTGGTACCCCTTTTGCGCTCTGTGTGACTTGGCCAAGTTCTGAAGCATATCATTCGCCAGGCCATTAATGAAGCGTACACACTGTACATCAGCTGTCAGGTGTTCACGAGATCGACGTAAGTAGTCGTTGTACTGCCTAGTGTACGAAGCGTAACTCATCTGATTGCTCTGCGTAAAGTTCAGCAAAGCGTTGATGGCGTCATCCTTAATGCTTGGAAGAAACATCGACTTGCGTATCTCCGTAACAAGCTCGTTGTACGTAGCTGGAATAGGAGGCTGATTCTTGCGGTTTAGCCACCACCCATTCAGATGTCCATAAAACTGTGAAGTAACCCATATAACTGCGTCGTACGAGTCAGCCGTAATCCCTAGCATGAGAAAACGCTGTGGCTGTGCCTCGAGCCAATCCTCCAGTTCACGAGGCACACGACCACTCTGAGGCGGCGAATGAATTGCAGACTTACGCTGGGTCTCCGTGAGAGTAACAGGTAGTCCAGCTAAGTTGTGAGTAGGCATTGGTATTCCCACTCGTAAATCTGAAGGCCCTTCACCAGTCATTTGGATTATATGTCCGCGAATACGCAGCCAGACTGAACCTGAGTCGACCGCCGTAAACCGGGAGTACATGTGAAACTGTCTCGGGATAGACGTCTCGTCATGCATGACTGGAGCATGTTGGCGGACTGCTCGGAAAAATAATTCCCAATGAGCCACGTAACCGAAGTGAAGTAACTCACTCTTGTGCTTCTCAGCACGAATTAATCCTGTTTGTGCGGGCGTAAGATTCAGGCCGTCAATGTTGATTGTTTCCGGGACGACGTAAGTACCATATGGATTAACTGTCGACTGTGCTAAAATGGCTTGTTCGACTTGAGCAGGTGTGCGTATGTTGGTCGCAGCAAACAGGACAGGAACAGTAGCATAATACACGTAGACAAGCTGTCGTCCTTGAGGTAGTGTAACGATTACAGGTTCACCACTCAACAGCGTCAAATCATCCGGTGTCAAAATGAGACCGGTTTCCTCGTGTAATTCTCGAACAACAGCATCGACATGCTCTTCGTTAGGTAATATCGAGCCAGCAGGGAACCAGGTTTTACCAGAACAAGGCTCACGCTGAAATACCATCTTCAAATCCAACGACTTAGATCCTCCAACGTGAATTACCAACACCACGTAATGTCCGGGTCCAAGAGAAGCCATCTCAAACAATCAAGCAACGTCGAGCAAATCAACGAGCAACGAAAGCGTGCGTCAACCAAAGTGCTCCGAAACCAGTGTGGCGGTTAGCCTCTGAAAGCTAAACGCTAGCACAAATCTGTTCTAATCTGTCTAGTTCTGTGGTTGCAAGATGGCAAAATGATGTTGTCGAAAGGTAAGGATCAAAGATGTTTCACTGCTGTACTTAGGCAGTAGTTGTAAGTGAACAAAGGAATTGTTAAAATGGTTTTGTCACCTCCCTCTACTGCTCTGGGCATAAATAGGTTTCTGCCCAGATTACTTACGCTTGTAAGACTAGCTTACGTGTTAGGCGTTGGGGCTGTCCAACCGACGTCATATGTCCTCGAGACGCGGCCTGCCTAGCATTGGGTTTCACGACGCGGCTCCTTCTGCATGGAAGAGCTCGTTCTGGTGCGTCATCTGGCTAGCTACATTAATTACGCATATTTGTACGTACCGGGAGGTACTGGTCGTACTGTAGCATCAGCACCCTTAGAATATTGCAGTAGCGACGTACCCACGAGTATACGTCCATCCTGTGGAAAAGCACGAATTGGTATCCGTAACGAGTACTTGTACAATGTCTTGCAATATACTGTTGCATGACTGTACTCGTCACACAATAGAGACTAAAGTGTGCAACAAGGGAGAAGATTATTCGGAGAGTGGTAAAGTTGACTGTTGGTGCGAACGTCTCGTTGAAGTCCAGTCCGTGGATTTGTGAAAACTCTTCTCCACCAAGACAAGCCATGTACCTCGCAATACTGCCATCAGAATGACGTTTCATTTTGAGCACCCATTTGCACTGCACTATTTTGCAACCGGCTGGCAGACCGATAAGCTCCCATGTCTTACTCCCGATGAGTGAGTCATATTTCGACTAGATAGCATATAGCCACTCGGCAGCATCAGGTGAGGTAATTTCTTCCCTATGAGTTTGTGGGTCTGCATGTTGTTCATCAAAGAGTAGGGCTGCTGGTGGCTGACATTCTCGAGAAGGGAAGATGTCGTATGATGTTGAGAGTCTGAAATTGGGTGCTATGTGATGGCTGGGTCTTGTTCGTGCTGGTTCTTGATGGGCTGGGACTGACTTTACTATTGCTGAATATGGTGTAAGTCGTACTTACGGAGCTGGCAATGGTAAGTTTTACACTAGTCGAGCTTGCTCTAAGAATGGAAGCCATGTTGCTCGATCTGTCGGTGTTCCGTCATCGTAATTTTTCCCCATTTTGAAGAATCTTCATCATCCGAGGAATCACTGATAGAGTGACCGAATGGCAGTCCTTCATGGGTTAAGGTGGGTCCTATTGTGACATTAGTTATTGAAGTGACGGATGAGGTTGGGATGGTAATCGTGGGAAGAGTAGAAGCTGTAGAACCACACCCCTCCTGAGTGGATGCATGCCATTCATCACGAAGAGAAGCATCAAAGGGACCAAGGCGATCGGATTCGTCAAAGGCAACACTGCGACCGGCATCAATACCCCCTAGTTTCCAGGTCGGGCATCCAGACGAGGCACGCAGGGGAGTCATACGAGTAGCCAACGAAGATGCCTTCACGGGCGGATGGGGTGATCTTGAGGGGACAAGCACGAGGAACATGAATGTAGGCTAGACAGCCGAACGTTGGCGAGTAGGAGAGGTCCGGCGTGGAGTTGGTGAGGAGACGGAGAGGGATGTCACTCACCCCTCGACGAAAGGTACGGTTGTGAATCTGAACCGCTACAGCCATGTTCCCAAAAAATGGAGTCCAATCCAACATAATCTAGCATGCACAGAGCCCAAGTACAAATAGTATACCACGTTCATCCGATCAATCCGTCCATGATTGTGAACGGCGCGGAGTATTATCGAGCAATATGGGAGTCGTCACACGCAGCGATGAAGTCAATGCTGTGAAACGCAAAGTCGTTATCTAGGCGGACGGACTGGACTCGAAATCCAAGGGAGACAACCATAGTTGTGTAGTTGCGGAGGCATGATGTAGATGCAGTGCGGGAGAAAAAATTAGAAGGTGACGACGAAGGACGCATAGTCAATTGCCCCACATGAATAAGTGCTGCCTTGTAATGACATTGTATTATGTTGTCAAAAATCCCATCCACAATGATCACATGGCTGAGTGCGCTTGGTGTGCAGTCCACGCGGTCGAGGGGCAAAAACATACTTGATGACGGCGCAAGGTCTGCAGAAGGGAAGTATGTATGCCATGTTGAGTTGGGATATCGGTCACACCACTGCGAACGAGTGCCGTGATTCCACGGCCGCAAAGATGCCCAAGGCGAATATGCCAGAGTTGATGGGCATTTGGCGAGAAAGGGGAAGGGGACGCAAGGAGTGGTAACGAGGCTGGGTGAGGGGATGGACGTCTCGAAGCAGCGGTATAAATCTTAAAGGGTAGAGTGAGAAGGCGGTGGTGAGTCAAGATGGGAATGACAGTGCCATCAGGAAGAGTAAGCTTTGGAGTAGTGGAGGTTAATTCATTCTCGAGAGCGGCATTGGCATCCTAGGTACGGCGAATGCTGACTCATCTACTTATGTCACCATTTGTCTTGGTCATGAGGTCCGGGACGTAGAGGCAGTGGTGGAGAATGACACGAACCGGAGATCCATAGGCATCAAAGAGAGAAAGGTGGATGGTACCTTCAATAACAGCACAAGCGATGAGGCAGTCGATCCATGGACGGAGAATGGGCGGAAAAACAGCAAAGTCTGAAAATTGTACCGTCATGTGTGTGGTGGGTCTAGTGTAAAAATCCACGGGTCGGGGAAGGAGTGAAGGTTGATCATGGCATAATCACAGGAGGCATAGGATAGCATGGACGCAATGATCAAGCGACAGGCGTTGGCGTCCATACTTTCGCTGAGGAAGTGTGAGCGGTCATCATCGGAGAGGGCAGACTCTCGTAAGATGCCGGCATGAAAGCCCATGGCGATAACTCGGATGTCAGCGGAGGGGGGAGTTCATGCGCCACGGTGCAGAAGTAGACCGTCACGTGACCAATAAGGTGGTTGCGATAAGCGAAGGACCCATAACGAGGGAGAAGCCTCGGAAAGACGCTGTTGTGTGGACAAGAGACCGCTGTCCAAGGTGGTGAGAAGCCACTTGAACCTGGACCCCCCCCATGGACGCACCCCCTCATCACATTCAATCACGACCCTATCCATCCCGAGCTCGCCATGCTCCCCACAGGCAAATTCACCATCCACACCCACCCCCACACTACACGACACCACCATCCTTTGCACCCCCGACGGCCGCGCGGTTAATACCCTCTCCGGCCCCCGCGTCCGACACCTATTCCAACTCTTCCGCCCTGATCTCACGCAACACTCGTTCGAAAAGGAGGTCTACCACCTCATTACTCGCCTAGGCTTCCGTTCTGAACTTCACTCACCCACACCCGCCAACACCACACGCAACAGATGGGCCACTTGAGAGGACCTACTCACAGCACTCCGCAACACATTTCATGTCCAAAAAGAACTCGATTCAGACCCCCTTAACAAATCACTCCACTCTCACACCTACCACTCACTATACCCCGAAGACATAGTCTTCTCATCCAGCGGCAGCAACGCCCCACATACCTGGCACGGCACCAACATCGCCAACCCGGAATACGACCACGAATGTATGCGCCGCGCCATGGAACACGCAATCACCAGCGCCCACTCCACAGCCTCCCACACACCCAGCGCCACCGTCCTCATACTCCCCCGATGGGAACACACACCATACCGACATTCCAAATACATCGACGCACTGTTCTTGAGGGGATGCGATTATGACGGCTGAAGAATATATGTCTTGTTTTGGAGCTTGGCAGTGGCACAGTGTTGTTACAAGTCACAGGCGCGACGGCTTGCGTCAATCCGTTGCGCTGTAGTGCTTCCTAAACATACTTCCTTGTACAATTCTGGCTTACTCTTGTTGAACGTGGTATGCACGGTTCGATAAGGAAGATACTGTAACTTGCGGTGTGCTAGTTACACGTACGCTAAACAACCAGCCTTGGGTGGCGGCTGGTGTCGAGACAAGAGAAGTGTCTTCAGCTATAGCTGTTAGCTGTCTATGCGCTAGTTCGTGATATCGTGCACAGAAACTCTAGATGATGTCCAGTACATAAGGACTTCTATCAGAGCATATATTAGCTCTCTGTAACTAATCTGCATTAGGAATTACTTACAACACTCCCCCTCAAGATAGCTAAGGTGTGTCTTGTAACTAGATGGAGGTGATTACAGAATTCCCTCTACGGAGTGTGTTGCTGCATGGGTCCGGATGTCCCCAGAATGGCGCTCCTGTGTTTCACGAGTGCAGGTCCAGGCAGTGGCTTGGTCAGCATGTCGGCGACCATGTCATCAGTGGGTAGGTACCGTAGTTTGACAGTCCCCAGTTGCATGTGGTCCTTCACGAAGTGATACTTCAGGTCGATGTGCTTGGTCTTCTCGCTCACCAGTGCATTCTGCGAATAGGCAATGCAGCTCTGGTTGTCTTCCCATATGGTGGTCGTCCCGCTGACAGGTCGACTGAACATCTCCGAAAGCATTTGTCGAATATGGATGGCCTCCTTAGTCGCGTCCGCTGCTGAGTAGTACTCAGCCTCGCATGTTGACTGTGCGACGCATGACTGTTTCCTAGACTTGTAGCTGACTGCACCTCTGCCCAGTGTAAACACAAATCCCGATCGTGACCGGCGTGTCTCACTGTCATTGCCCCAGTCTGCATCAGCAAAGCCTGTAAGTTGGAGAGTGTTGTCCTCACCCCCCCCAACGTCAGGCTCATGTCTGGAGACCCCTTGAGGTAGCGCAACACCTTCTTAAGGGCTTGCATGTGGGCCACCGTGGGGTTCGCCTGCGCAGAGCCCATAATGCTAAGCGCGGTCGAAATGTCCGGTCTAGTGCAAACAACGGCGTACTGCAGACTGCCGAGCAGGCTCGGGTACACGTCCCGATCCGCGCCCATGAGAGGTACAACCGTCTGCTTGGAGATGGCAGCCAAGAAACCGGGGTCCATCGGGAGACACGAGGATTTGCAGTCCACCATGTAATGCTTTTCAAGCAGCTCGCGCACGTATTTGCCCTGGTCGAGGCTGATGGTACGCGTTGCTCTGTCCCTGGTGATGTGTATGCCGATGATGTCGGACAGAGCACCCTGGTCCTTGATGTCAAAATGGGTTCGCACCGGTGCGGTGAAGGCCACCCGCCATGCTGTGTCGTTGCACGCCACGGGAATGTCATCCACGTAGAGGGCAATCATGGCGAAGACGCCGTCTGCCTCAAAAATGTAGATGCACGGGTCCGAGAGGAGCTGGCGCCAGCCTTGAGAGACTAGCCAGTCGCGAAGCAGCTCCTTAAACTCCATGGGGGACTGCTTCAGGCCGTACATGCACCGGCGCAGGTGACAGACATTGGTGGTCCTGTCATCGAACCCAAGTGGTTGTCTGATGTAGACATCCTCTTTGATGGGTGCGTACAGGAACGCCGTGTCGATGTCGAGACCGCCCAGCTCGAGGTCGCGAGCCGCGGCGATACTGAAGAATACGCGGAGGCTAGCTAGTCGGATGACGGGTGAGAAGGTCTCCGTGTAATCAATCCCCTCGCTCTGGCTGCAGCCCTTTGCGACAAACCGCGCCTTGCACCGAGAGACAGCACAAGAAGCGTCTGTTTTAGCCTTGTAAACCCACATGTTGTTGACCACGCGGCGTCCAGCGGGCAGGGGATCGAGATCCCATGTCAGGTTGGACGTCAAAGAGTCGAATTCCACCTGCATGGCCGTCTTCCACTCCGCCGACTGTGGACTAACCAAAGCATCTTTGTAGGATGTTGGTTCAACACACACGCCCGCGGACACCAGGGCGACTTCACTCAGAGGTCCTTCAGAGCACCTGTGGCGTGGCTCAGCTACCATCATGGAGAAATCAGGACGCGGAATGATGTCATCCATGTGGTCGGATAGGTCGTCATCACACGAGTCTATGACACACACACGCGGCACAATAGATACATGGGCAACGTAGTTCCCGAAGCGAGGAGGCGGTCCGCGAAGGCGAGTGGGCCTGTCGACCTCAACCACAGGCACAATGCCCTCTGCGGCCACGATCAGATCTGTGAGTGGGTGACTGACAAGGGAAAAACGGACAGTATCTGCGTCTGCACACACATCTATCGACGAGGCGACATGGTGGGATGTCCCAAACCGGGGCACAGTCTCTTCAAACTTGACATGAACAGACGTGGTGATGCGCCTATCGCAGGGTTGTAGATACGATACCCCGGCGAGATGTGAGAGTACCCCACCATCACACCACGGAACGCTTTCATGCCGAGTTTCCGTCTGAGATTATCAGGTACCTTGGCAAATGCCGCACACCCGAATACGCGAAATACTGACGCGTCCGGAACTGCGCCTGTAAGAAGGGTGACATGGACCCCCCACAGGGACCGACAGCCCGACTGTAGGTACGGTTACGGAGGTGGACCACCGTGCTGATCGCGCAGGACCACATGCTGTTAGGCACAGACATCGCGTGAAGCATTGAGGACGCGCAGTCACGCAGAGTGCGCCACGGGCGTCCTGCCTTCCCAAGCATGTGATGTGCATAGGGCGCCGAGAATTGAATGCTGAAACCCAATCTCGTGCACATGAGCTGCGTGTTCGCTGCCTCGAATACCGAGTCTGAGTCGAATTTAAGAAACGATGCAAACGCATGAGGTGTGAGTGATACCGGGCATGGGTTTGCCGCGCGTCCAGGAGGATGGTCTCCAGTTTCGCACACGTCTCATCTTTTGATTTCAGAAACCTCACCCACATGAAGTTCGTGTGATGGTCTATGACCAACAGGCAATACCGCAGACCGTAAGGTAAGGGAACACTGACAAGACCCCACAGATCACACGACAGGTGCTGAAGTGGGGCAGCTGGCTTCTGAGATGCTTTGTAACTTTTAGGTGCAGACGCGGCTTTGTTCAGATTGCAAGACTCACAAGAGAGATCTTTTACAGAGCTAGGCATAACAGGTACAAACACCGTGTTATGAGAATGCTGAGCCTGGAGGCTCTGCATGTTTAGGTGCCCCATTCTACTATGCCACAAAGCACCGTCACACTCAGCAGCAAGTGCGACAGGTTTCTGTCTATGACTGTCTTCGTTGTGCGAGGACAGTCCCGCACAAGCATGCGACCTCGGGAGGAGGTACAACATGTTCCCCGACGGGACTAGCATCCCCATTCCTGTGGTGACAAGCAACATGCCAGAGTTAGTGTCGGTGGGAAAAGAAAATGCGCACCCTGAGTGTTTCAGCATCGAGCTGACACTCATTAGACGACTGATACGTTGCGCATACCGAGAGGACAAGTCAGGGGTATAGAGGGCATGAACGAGCCGAAAGACCGTTCGACCGGAAATTAGGCAAATGGGAATGCGGACAGTTCCACTTCCATGTAACGGGACACCGACGCCACCGACAGTGCTGCGGCGGGAAGAGGGATGAAATTCCGAAAAATCCGACCGAAATGACGTCAAGTTAACGGAGCAAGCACAATCAACTACCCAGTAATCATAAAGGTCTGCAACACGAGCTGTAGCGGACGTGAATGCAACAGAGGCAAAGGATGTACTGACCTCAGTGTCGTCATATTCGTCATGCGTGTCGTACTCTAGTGCGTCCTCAGCAGCAGCATGTCCCTCAGACGCCTCGTCAGCAGGAAGGTCGCTGAGGTGAGCAGTGGGAGGTGGCTGACCGGCGTACTTTTCGACAATCTGCTTACGCTTGGCTAGTGTCCAGCGGAGCACATCAGCATCCGGCGCTTTGCAGGTCGACCAGACATGGTTTGGGTCTTCGCAGGCCCCACACTTCATCGAGAACTTGGACTTCTTTTTGTCCGCGGTCCATCCCCCAATGCCACGGCCACCCTGCCGTTTACGATCCGCAAGGAAGGCATTGACCGCAGTCCCTGCATCAGCAGTGTCGGTTTTGTTGGAGACATCTGCGTCCAGATTCTGAGCCTGGTGGATAATGCTCCCCATCACTCTGTCGGCCGACAGAATGAAATTGGTGTCAAAAGCGTTAATCACGCATTGCTTGGCTTGGCCATATTGCCCAACGTTTGAGAGGCCGCGAATCATGACCAGAGCGAGAACGTGGGGGTGAATGGCAGCAGAACCATCCTTCAGCTGCAGACACTCGTTTAGCTCATCGAAGCACTGCTTCACAGCGTGGACGTATGCAGAGACAGATTGACCAGAAGCATGACGAACCATCATACGGTCCATGAGCGACAACGTGCGTGAGATGGACTGCGCGTCCAGTCTCTCGCACAACATTTCCCAGGCGGCTGTCCCGCAGTCGGGTCGTCCAGCGGGAACCCCCGCGATGGCTTGTGCAGCTGGTTTGTTCTGTCGGCAGCACTGAACGAGCATAGCGTGTGCGAACCGCTGAGCGACGGGATTTAGAGGCACGCCAGAGGAGGAAAGAGCCAGTTGAGGGATCAGTGCAGCCCCCTTAATTGAAAGGAACGACAGAAAGTTGCGCTTTCAAGTTTTAAACTCACCCGCCCTCGGCAAAAGCGGGGCGTCCAAGCGAAAAGACCGGGAAAAAGAGTAACCGTCGAAGTTGGTGGCCCAGTCTGCTGTCATTGCAACAAACTCCGGGTCGATCGTGGGCTTGCGACTAGCGCTGCCGTGGTGTGACGGCTCAAATGTCGGAGCAGGCACGGAGTCGCTAGCATGCCAGTACTGGTTGGCCACACGTGGGGGCGGCGCCGTGTCGATAGGTGCCGGGTGATTGCGCAGCGCGTCCCGGCGGAGAAGCTCCGACTACGTTCGGTCCTGGTCGTCCATTCTGGCGTGGAGCAGTTGCAGCTGCTCCATCACCAGTCGAATACTGTCGCCGGCTGAGTCGGCCGACGGAGTGTCGCACGTACCGGAGTCGGCAGCCGAGTCGGCGGCCGATGCGGGAGGTACCGGCTTTGATTTTGGCGCCATTCCAAGGAAAAAACGAGTGCCCAACCGGGCAGTGGAAAAATCCACTAGCGGTAACAGTGCCTAACGGCGGTATACAAAGAGACGGCCTGATGCCCACCGACTCCTCGGCATGTAGCCCCGGGGTGTCTCAATGCACCTTTTCCGTATCCTCCACCCAGTGCGGGGCACAGTGACAGCCAAGGCAATAACATGCATGTGTATATATCCGCTGCTCTACGTTACGGCTGATGCTGTCGTGCACCCTGTGTAGGAGTATTCACCCTCACAGTGCTCCCCCCTTCCCCACTCCGGCTTGGACCTGTATGCACCCTATCCACACAAGCGAGTGCGCTTGTGTGGTTGGCTAAGTCGTCGCGGCGTAGAGTAGAGTATAGCCGGGTTAGGCTAGAGTAGAGTTGATGGTAGCGGAACTGTTCCGGAGAACAGAATTTAAAGGTGGAAATAAAAGTACAGGGTAACGTATTCTTGTTTCAAAATAGAAAGTAAAATAAAAATGAGTGGCATTGCCATCGGGCGAGTTTCCAAGTGGCACGCCGAATGACACTGGTGTCTCGCGTATCCTTCAGGTGGAGGGCCCATAACCTGTTGAACGTGGTATGCACGGTTCGATAAGGAAGATACTGTAACTTACGGTGTGCTGGTTACACGTACGCTAAACAACCTACCAACCTTGGGTGGCGGCTGGTGTCGAGACAAGAGAAGTGTCTTCAGCTATAGCTGTTAGCTGTCTATGCGCTAGTTCGTGATATCGTGCACAAACACTCTAGATGATGTCCAGTACATAAGGTCTTCTATCATAGCATACATTAGCTCTCTATAACTAATCTGCATTAGGAATTACTTACAACAACTCTAAAACAGCCCGAGATTCTAACAAGTGCCACTGACCAATTGACTAAATTACCTAGCGCTGCACGCCTAATACCATTAAGTATTGAGAAGGTGTGGGTGCACACTGCAGTTAAATGCAACGAAAATATTGGTCGCAGTGCGGTGCACATACATACAAGTTATTCCAAGTAAATGGTCTCCAGATCACTTGTTCGTAGGCGGTGCTTTCTCCTTCCGCTTGCTCTCCTCCCATGACACCATCCACCCCGGAATCAGCACGCCTTGCTCTGTGCTCTCCATCTCCACCGCCTCTTCCTGTTCTTCCTCATCCTCATCCAAGGTGGTGAGAAGCCACTTGAACCTGGACCCCCCCCATGGACGCACCCCCTCATCACATTCAATCACGACCCTATCCATCCCGAGCTCGCCATGCTCCCCACAGGCAAATTCACCATCCACCCCCACCCCCACACTACACGACACCACCATCCTTTGCACCCCCGACGGCCGCGCGGTTAATACCCTCTCCGGCCCCCGCGTCCGACACCTATTCCAACTCTTCCGCCCTGTCCTCACGCAACACTCGTTCGAAAAGGAGGTCTACCACCTCATCACTCGCCTAGGCTTCCGTTCTGAACTTCACTCACCCACACCCGCCAACACCACACGTAACAGATGGGCCACTTGAGAGGACCTACTCACAGCACTCCGCAACACATTTCATGTCCAAAAAGAACTCGATTCAGACCCCCTTAACAAATCACTCCACTCTCACACATACCACTCACTATACCCCGAAGACATAGTCTTCTCATCCAGCGGCAGCAACGCCTCACATACCTGGCACGGCACCAACATCGCCAACCCGGAATACGACCACGAATGTATGCGCCGCGCCATGGAACACGCAATCACCAGCGCCCACTCCACAGCCTCCCACACACCCAGCGCCACCGTCCTCATACTCCCCCGATGGGAACACACACCATACCGACATTCCAGATACATCGACTCCCCATACACCCATCACCTCTACACCCTTCCCAGCGATGCAAGCACCTTCCTACCCCCCGACCAACACACAGGCCACCCCACCCCCACCCCATTCGGCACACGTTGGGTGGTCGACATCTACCTCGTCGCCAACCCCCTCGCACTCTCCACCTTACCCTCACACACAGCCATGACCGCACTCCACAACACACTCGAGTATATACAACACACACCTCCCCAACCCCACCACCACCATCCCACCTCCACACCTCTTCGACACCTACTCACCCCACTCGGCATGCATCTTTCATCTCTCCCCCAACCCCTCCCACCCCCTTACTTATCCCTCCCGGAACGCACGAAACTAGCATACTCCCCCACTAGAGGAAATCTTGCATGGAATTGGCAGGTTTTCGTATACGTAGACGGCTCCAAGACGGGAGGCTCCTCCCCCTTCGGAGCAGCCGCCACCCACCCCGCCTCGGACACCCGCATCAGATTTCTGGTGACCTCTACCCCTCCCGCACACACCATCAATCGCGCTGCATTAGCACGCATAGACATAGGCCTCCAACTAGGCCACACCCACCTCCTTACAAACAGTGCGTGCTCCCTCCGCCTCATATAAGGCTACTTGAACTGCCCATCCGCTTACAGACACAACATCCACCGCGAAACGCTCCATTCCATCACACACACCCTCAAAACCCGCTGCAACGCAGGCATCCGCACACACCTCGGCAAAATTAAAGCACACAACGAGTCACTAGGAAACGACCTCGCATACACACTAGCTAACCAATACGCAAACGGACACCCACCCGACACAACATACACCATAGGTTCAAAAGTGTCGATAGGCCATTGGACCTGGCCATACACCCTCATTCCACAAACCCTAGGGGGACCCATTCCCTATAAATACACTAACCTCAAAACTGACGCTCACACCCACGGCACCAAACACAATCACACACTCCTTTCACAAACATCCAAGCACGGTGCCCTCCTCGCCCGCGCCGAGGACGGCGCCGACTTCACTTTCCACAGAAAACACACTACACTCACCAACATCCGATTCACCCACAAGCAAGAACTAATGTGGGGAATCCACAACACCCGCCTCCTCACACACAACCCCACCCTGCGCTACCCAATGTATGGCCAATTCACTAGCAACGGCCACATGGCCGATAACTTCCCCACCATGTTTGGGCTAACACAAGACCGCCACAACAGCGCGCAACAACTCCTACTCTCCCTCTTGGAACGCCACAACGGCGGACGTTGGGAGACCATCACTGCAGACTTCGGTAACAACCCATCAAATTATTCGCATCCCCCACACCCACCCACACCCCTCTTGATTGTCACCCCCCTCACCCTACCCACATGCCCACCCGCCTTGTTGCTGCTGACGAAGGTCTCTCGCCCGACTCCCTAACCTCGCGCCCCGCCATCCTCCCCCCCGAGATCCCCCCCCCCCGCGCTAGTTGGTGAGCGTTAGATATAACCTAAAGGCTCAGAATATACGTTGGCGTGCGCTCACCACAAGGTGAGTGCGTGTCATGTGACAGGCACGTGCTAGGCACTTGCTGAGGGTGTGATGACATGCAGTGTCACTCACCGAGTGTAAGCATTCCTTATCGCCCCCTCAACTTTGACACTCACCTCTCTACTCACCCTCCGCACTGACCGTCCTGACAAACTCATCTCCAAAGCACGACTCGACACGTCACGCATCCTTGCACAACTCCACACGCACACTGTCCAACGGCTACATCATCTCCTACTTGTATACCGCATCAAATCCCGCAAGACCTCTCGCCGCGCCTCCACACACTGCACCTTCGCACGCCCCTGATTGCACGCCGCCACCACCTCGCATCGCACACTCCCCGGGGGGGAGTAAAACCCACGAACACCCTTGGAGAGGTTGGATATATGTGGTTAACGGTATAGCCCTGACTTGCAAGTTTACTATATGGCATACGGTAATTGTTGTTAACCGGCGCATGCGATACATGTTGTAAACAATTTCAATTTCAATTTCAAGTTCAATGGGTGAGAAGCCATGTGTAACAGACAAACATGTCACCAACCGTGAGTGGACAAACAATGGAAGACCGGTAGTGTTGCTGAAGATCATCAAGTGGGCAAAGATTGGGCCACATGAGGGTGTTTGGACGTGTTACAGACCCTAGTTCATGAGCTCGCGCAAGGACGGGATCACCAAAGGAAGGAGCGAAGGGCCGAACAGCACGCATCTCCATGGACATAGGCAGTGATGTAATGAAATGAAATGAAATTGAAATTGAAATGAAATTGAAATTGTTTACAACAATACCAGTATAAACCGACTGCTGTCTCTGGGCCCCCCCTTATGCTATGCCATACAGGACTTAGTAGACTGAGGTAGACCGTGAACCACTAATCCCAACCTCTCCAATGGCAGTAACGATACCGTCTAAAACATATTCATAAACAAGTACTGTCTGCATACATGTATGAAATATAAAATGTCGCTAGTCTCCACGATACGCGGCTTGCTCCAGCCGCTGCGGGGTCGATGATCAGCAGAGCTGTCCAGCTTGAGCTGGTCGAGGCGAACCTGCCTGACCTCGGCTCCTGTGCGACTCCGGTCGTGCCGGAGCTTGGGGGGAAAGCAGGTAAAAAACCCCCCTCGCAAAGGTCGTCGTCGGTCCCGCCTCGATCCGTGCTCAACCCCGCCCGAGGTATTAGCCGCTCCTCTCGACGCAGCTCGCCACCTAGCCGAGTCTTCTCTCCTCCTTCGGGGGCTGAGAAGAGAAAAGAACTAGGCTGCAGATGGTGTCCGGCTAGCTCTCCTGCCCCCGAGCCAGATTTTCTCATGTCCCCTGTCCTTTCCCCGTCTGTCTATAACACCTATCTGATCGCGCTGTGGCCGTCCGTGCCCTCCCCCAGTGGTTTACGTTGTTAGGGGGCCGCCTTTACGAGCAGTGTGCCGTTACGATAACCCTAGGCACACTGCCTGAGGCAGCCTATCGATAACTGGGTACCGACTAGGGAAGGGGTAGGAAGAACACAAGGATCGAGTCGCCGGTCCTCAAAAGATGGTGGGTACGGGAATTTATCCAAAAACTCCCCGTACCGGGCTTTTCCGGCGGCGGGTGATCCTAAGGACCGCCGCCGCCAGACCGTGCCGCTCCTCCGGCTGCGACCAACCACCGTCCTGCGCAGCCTGAGGCCTCGGCCCCAAGGGAGATCTGAGGCGCTCGCAGGGCTGGCGACTGCTAGCGAGCGCCGTCCCTAGCGCTGCTTTCCAGCTGTCCGCCGCCAGCTCCAACACCTTCGTCCCTCCGCTGATCCGTCCGTACCCCTCTTCGCCAAAAAATATTTCGCAAACGCCGCCCCCGCCCCATCGTCGGAAGAGTGTCTGCGAGTATTTAGTCGCGGAAAGACATATCGGACTGGCCGAGCGGGAGATCCTTGTGTTGGTGTACGGATATTATGTTTTTCCAAAACCCTCCGTACATGGCTTTCCGACAGCTGTTGGTCCCGCGGATCGCAGCTGCCGGTACCTCGTTTAGCCCCCTACCGTGCCAGGCATAGCACGGCTATGGGGTTACAAGCGCCCACCGCGTGGAGGTAGAGGAAGGTGCCGACGGGCCTGCGAGCGCACCCCCCTCCGGGGCCGCCGCCGCTGCGCCGCCGGCGGGCGCCGCAGTGATGTAATTAAGGGGACCTTGGCGTTGAGCGAGCATGGAGGCAATCTCGCTGGAAGCACGGAATGGAAGAGCGCCGGGGTTAGCAAGAGGATAAAGGCTAGTTGGTACATAGAAAAGCGTATGGGAGGGGTAACAACAACGAGGTCCACATGCGGCACAAAACTCGATGAGCGGTTGTAATGGCTAGGACATCAATAGGGAGACGAGAGTGAGCGTCAAGGAAGGCGGAGGGGGTATGGAGCCACGGAACGCCTCAGAGAGCTTTAGTAGCTCGGACATCATGGCTGCTCGAGCAGCTAAATTTTCTTCAACCACGGTAAGGAGTCCAATCGTGAGGCCAGTCGCAAAGAGCTGCGAGACGAGGCTAGGGACGGCATTACAACAGATGGAGAGGACGCGAAGAGGGCGAGCTTGGTCTTGGAGGTGCAACGCTGCATGAGGAATTCCTGTTAGGGACGGGAATAGGAGAGGTGGGGCAGTATGTGGTAAAGCGGAGGTACGTGATGCAAGGTCGGCTGTCGTAGCACGTAATGGACGTGAGGGAAGAAGGCTAACAAGAGGGCTGAGCCTCCGGGAAGGCGAAGACGGCGTCACACGTAGGGGTCGAGGAAGAGAGGCATCACAAGTGGCAATCAGTCGAGGGTTGTCGTCGGGAGGGAAGAGGCTGCGGAACCGAGAGGCATGGGATGGTTAAAGTTGAGATTAAAGAGTTTAAGGGACGGTGGAGAGGGTAGCAGTTGGAGAAGATGATGGAGACGGAAGATGATTTTAGACACAACATCGTCGTGGAGGCACAAGACGGGGCGCCATCGAGGCTAAAGTGTCGGTATGGGAAAATAAAGTTTCATCCGCTTGGTAGGATGCAACGGCGGCAAGGTCAACCACTAGTGTGGCTTGAACAATAGAGGAGGGTGCAAGACGGCGCGCCTCAAGAAGACGAAGGTGAGAGCGAGCATTAAAGAGGTTTGCAGCCTCAAATATAGCATCGTCACCGGTCGCAGAAGTAGCGGGCGAGTCCGGCAGGAGAGAAGGACATGGGGTCGCCACCGTGGCCTAATAGTCAGTTATGTCATTGTCATCATCAGTGGGGTGGACAGTGAGAGCATGAGATTGGCACAACCCAAGAGACCATGCTGGTGGGGGGGATGGTAGTAGTTCTCCCGAGAGAGAGGGGAGGGGTGAAGGACGCAAGAGTTGGCTGCATGTCATCAAGGAGGGAAACATCATCATCTGCGGAAGAGGAGTCGCTCTCAATATCGGGGTAGGAGGAGCAGTCATCGGTATGATAGTTTGAAGGGAGAGACATGAGGTTACGCTCATCATCGTTAAGCTGGCCCATGAGTGCATCGCGATAGGAGGAAGGGATGTGAAGGAAGGTCACCAAGTCACCAAGATAAGCTGTAATACTGAAGTGAGGGGTATCGTCACATATGTCATCAGCTACATGACATTGAGCACTCGAAAATGACAAGCCATTGACTTAAAGCAAGGACGAGTCGGAGCTCCGAAGTTATCGAATAAGGAAGTGTCGTCAGAGATGAAGGAGACGTCATCAAGGGCATCCGGCTTGAGTTCGAGACATAGGCAGACAGACACACATGTTGGCATTCCCCACGGGACACCGCATTCAGGAGGAGGATTAATATTAGTCGCGGCAACAGCGACAGTCTCAGGCGGAGCAAGGGCTTATGCCTTGCGTTTCTCATCCCTTTGGCGCTTGAAGAAGTCCACTTATACATGACCACGCTTGTCAACGTAGGAGCAGACGATTATCTCACGCAGGTCATTGGGCCGGGGTCGTCTAGAAGTGGCAGCAAGTGCTGCCACAGAATCCGCAAGTGCCTTCATTTGAGCTGTCAAGGTGGTTAGCTGAGTGATGACGGCGCCATGTTGAACTATATCAGACGAGGGAAGAGGAGGTGGCGAGTCGACATCCGCTCTAAATACTGCAATAAGCGCATCCACTCGTCCTAAGGCAATTAGCATAAAGTCCCGATCATGTTGGATAACGTCATCAAGGGTGACGACGTCTACAACGCCCGTGGAGAGGAAGTGTACAGTTGTAGACGTCGTCACGGAGACTTTGCATGAACGCCACAACCGGAGTGGATTGAGAAGCTGTTCCATCTCCATGCGAACAAGATTTAAGCGGTTATCGTAGTAGGTAAGGTCTTCCACGCTTTGCATTGGGAGGCACATCGCTTGATTAAGCACAACAGAGCGAAACCGGGGCGACGGGAGGAAGGAGGCGAGAAGGGTGTCGACCACTCGACCGCTCGACGACCGCGATGACGGTCGGTGCTCGACACGAACCTGATGAGCTTGGTTTTGGCCTGACTATCCTGAATAATGTGCGTTAGCATTGAGAGAACGTTGGCATGGTGAGTAGCTAAGCAAACAGACGAGGTCGATCAGAAGTCGGCGAGTCTCGGTTTGTTCACTATTTTTTGCCTTGAAATGCAACCACTAAACGGGGAAGGTAGTCGGATCTTTAGTATTGCGAAGGGTGAGGAGTTCAAAATCCTTAAGCCGCAGAAAGGACGAGTGGACTCCTTTCTACGACGCCTCTAAGTCACGAGTGAGGCCTTGTGTGTCGTGAGCTTCATTTGCAATAGTGAAAAGTCATCACACATGACCGGTGTTACGGAAGATGAAAAAGATGGTGGTAACGACGACACCCACGGGTGAGGCTGAAGAAACCACGCAAGATTCCCAGGGGCACGAGTCGAGAGAGAGAGAGAGAGAGAGAGAGAGAGAATAGGTGCCGTTGATTGCACAAAGGCTGAAGGTACAACCGAAAGAAGCGCAATGGCAAGCCCATAATGGACGACGAAGCACTATGCACCACGCACACAACTTAGGTTGAAGCTGAATATGTTGGAAGTTTTGCTAGCTACGGAGGGCCCGTAACCTTTTGAGGCTACAGATTGAAACAATGTGTGTGTGTGTGTGTGTGTGTGTGTGTGTGTGTGTGTGTGTGTGTGTGTGTGTGTGTGTGTGTGTGTGTGTGTGTGTGCTGTGCAAGTTGAGGGTGAGACTCTTGATTTTGAGAGAAACAAGGAAGTGATTTATAATAGAGCAATGGCAAATATTTGGATCAAACTATTCATATGTGGAGCTAATTATTATAGTATTTTAGGGACAAGATAGTAAAGCCCTTGTGAGGCTCTGCCGTTGCCTATAAAATGAGAAGGCCTCTGTCGACACCATCAATAAAGAGATTGTGCGTTCCCTTGGTGGTTTGCGCAGAATTTTCGTGTACAGTTGACTATATATTAAAGTCATCAACATAATCTGAACAATCACAGTAATGATATATTGGAGAAATCTACATCGGTATAGCAAATAAACTGCTAAATAAGTAGTACCTAGTGTTATTATTGACTCAAGAACTTCAACACTGCCCCGCCCCCGATCATAACTCAGCGACACATCCTCGTCTATCCCGAAGTCGTAATTTTGCACTTCTCGAGCCCACGACGTTGAATAAATGCCCCACCCCCCGTTCACAGTTCTGCGACAATTGCCCCGCTCACATAGTCATTTCTCTGATTCTATATACACCATCCGAACCACCACGCTAAACTGCCCCTCCCCCGATCACAGTTCAACGACAACTTTGTTGAGCCGTGCAAACACTTTCAATATGGAAGGTAACTAAAGCATTCGTAGTTACAATCACAGTCACGCAAATGGGACATTTAGAGAGACAACTAACCCAAGGCGTGGTGTCGGGACAAAGGGTGCGAGAGAGCTGTAGCCTAGCGACAGCTATGTACCTAATCAAACAGAGTATCGGTATGTCCGATCTACAAATGTACTAATAATATCTAGAATAGCTTACGTTAGCTATCTGCAACTAATAAGTATAAGATATTACTTACAACAAGCTCCCCCACCCGAAGTCGTCAATATGCGCTACTCAAACGACACCGTTAAACTACCCCGCCACTCCCGATCACGGCTCATCGACACGCCGACCGCTCCCCCGGCTATAGTTGTAAGAGTTGCAATGCTCGAGCGACAACGATGCAAGCGCTGCACTGCCCCGCCGCCCCCGATCACAACTAAGCGAATAAGCCCCCCCCCTTCCCCCCCCCCCCCCCCCCGTAACATTGCATCCTAACCGGCGCCCGCCGGCGGCGCAGCGGCGGCGGCCCCGGAGGGGGGTGCGCTCGCAGGCCCGTCGGCATCCCCTCACCTCCCCGCGGTGGGTGCTGGAATACCCGTAGCCGTGCCAAGCCTGGCACGGTAGGGGGCTAAGAGGGCCGACAGCTCGATCCGCAAGATCAGCATCTATCGGGAAAGCCATGTACAGAGGGCTTTTGTAAAAATAATTTCTGTGCAATACCGGCACCAAGATCTCCCACTCGGCCCGTCCGATATGTTTTTTCGCGGTCAGATACTCATGAATACAGTCCTACCTCGAGGTTGTGGGGCATGTACAACAGGAGCGTTTGAAGGCGAGGAGGGTACGGCCGGATCATCGGTGGGAGGCGGGTGTTGGAGCTGGTGGTGGCCAGCCGGGAAGGAGCGTCAGGAAAGGGCGCTCGCTAGCCGTCGACCAGCCCTGTGCCAGTCGTCCCTTCCCGGGGGGTGAGGCAAGACAGGGCGCAGGCCGGTGGCCGGTCGCAGACGGAGGAGCGGCTATGTGAGGCGGCGACGATCCTCAGGATCAGCCCCCGCCGGAAAGCCCGATACGGAGGGCTTTTTAGGAAACTAAAATAATGTCCGTACCCGGCGTCGAGCTAGTTGGGGAGCAGCACCAAGGAAGGGCGCTCAATAGCGCGCCGCTACGCCGACAAGTTACATCTCCCGGGGGGAGGAGTAAGCTTGGGCGGCAAGGAGGCTAGTCGCGACGGAAGGAGCGACAAGACCCGTACGGAGGTTGTTTTGGAATAATTCCCGTGCGCCCGCGGCCCGCCGGATCCAACTACGGTGACCTACCCCCTCCCCCCTCCTCGACACCCACTGCCCGGATAGACGAGACCCTTGCGGGGGGCCCGGGTGAGCGCGGAGGCCCCAACCTCAACAAAGTATGCTAGGTGGACGCGCGATTAGAGGGGGAGGGTACGGCCACAAGCCGGACTAACCGACATGTACCCGGGTACCATACAAAGAAAAAAATCTTTGTATGAGCGGGGAAATGAGGAAATGAGCAGGGAAAATTCAGGCGCGGAGGCAGGTGCGCCAGTTTTTTCTATGTCTGTGTGTCTCGGTCCCCCCCACCTGCCCTCGAGGTGACGGAGGACCTCGACAAGGAGGACCGTCGCGTCGGTGGACGCGGGTACGACCTTGGGACGGGGTTTACGGGATGCGACGGCGGGATCGACGAGCGACCACGCGAGGAAGGGTTTTTTGCCAACCTTTCCCCTCCTATCTTCGGCAAGACCGAAGTCACGCGGGAGCTAGATAAGGCTGGCCCGTCGTCCCTCCCGAACGAGGCCGGTCGGCATCCCGGTTCGGTGAGAGCGGGCCGTGCATCGTGAAGGTCGAGCAGCAGTTTTTAGTTTTCCATTTCTCGACAAGTAGATTTATGTTTAGATATGTCTTCTTGATTACAAATGAAATGTTATTGTTTACAATATGTACCGTATGCGCCGGTTTACACCAAATACCGTATGCGCCGGTTGCTGTCTCTGAGCCCTCCCAACTATGCGATACATGAAACTTACAAGTTAGGGCTAGACCGTTAATCGCCTAGATCCAACCTCTCCAGGGGTTCCGGAGGTTTTACTCCCCCCCGGGAAGGGTGCAATGCGAGGTGAGGCAGCGTGCTCTCATGGGCGTGCGAAGGTGCAGTGTGTGGAGGCGCGGCGAGAGGATGTGCGGGATTCGATGCGGTATATAAGTAGGAGATGATGTAGCTAGTGGATTGTATGCGTGTGGAGTTGTGCGAGGTTGCAAGACGTGTCGAGTCGTGCTTTGGAGATGAGTTTGTCAGGAGGGTCGGTGCGGACGGTGAGGAGGGAGGTGAGACTTGTGATGGTGGATGAGTACGGTGTACCCGTGCGGCTCATGACGATGGGGATGATGTCGACCTCTGTGCCTGGCCAATGGCTGCGGATGGCGTTTGCAAGGGGTGTGTATTTGGTACGTATTAGATGCAATGTTTAGGAGAGGTTGTGGTCCGTGCAGTATTTCCATTCCCCTATCTGAATCTTTTTAATTGATGAGTATCGGCGGCGACCGTTTGTTTGACCTACGTAACGAGGTTCGAGGAGGCGGATAAAGTCGGGTTTGTGCGCCGAGGGACGAAGCGATGGGGGAGAGAATCTCAGGGGGGAGGACGGTTGGGCACGATGTTAGGGAGTCTAGCGAGAGACCTTCGTCACCAGCAACAAGGCGGGTGGGCATGTGGGTGGGGTGAGGGGGGTGGCAGTCAAGAGGGGTGTGGGTGGGTGTGAGGGAAGCGAACGATTTGATGGGTTTGTTACCGAAGCATGCAGTGATTGTCTCCCAACGGCCGCCGTTGTGGCGTTCCGGGAGGGAGAGTGGGAGTTGTAGCGCGCTGTCGTGGCGGTCCTGTCTGAAACCACACATGGTGGGGCAGTTACCGGCCATGTGGCCGTTGCTAGTGAATTGGCCACACATGGGGCAGCGCAGGGTGGGGTTGTGTGTTAGGAGGTGGGTGTTGTGGAGCCCTCATATGAATTCTTGCTTGTGGGTGAATTGGGTGTTGGTGAGTGTGGTGTGTTTTTTGTAGAAAGTAAAGTCGGCGCCGTCCTCCGCGGCTCGGGCTAGGAGGGCACCGTGTTTGGATGTTTGTGAGAGGGGGGTGTGAGTGTGCTTGGTGCTATGAGTGTGAGCGTCAGTTTTGAGGTTTGTGTATTTGTAGGGTATAGGTTCCACTAGGGTTTGGGGAATGAGGGTGTATGGCCAGGTCAAGTGGCCTATTGACACGTTTGAACCTGTGATGTATGTCGTGCTTGGTGGGTGTCCATCTGCCACTTGGTTAGCTAGTGTATCCGCGAGGTCGCTCCCTAATGAGTGGTTGTGTGCTTTAATTTTGCCGAGATGTGTGCGGGTGCCTGCGTTGCAGCGGAGTTTGATGGTGTTTGTGATGGAGTGGAGTGTGTCGCGGTGGATGTCGTGTCTGTAGGCTGATGGGCAGTTCATATAGCCTTGTATGAGGCGGAGGGAGTACGTACTTTCAGTGAGGAGGTGGGTGTGGCATGGTTGGAGGCCTATGTCTATGCCGGCGAGTTCGGCGCGGTTGATGGTGTGTGAGGGAGGGGTAGAGGTCACCAGAATTTTGTTGCGGGTGTCCGAGGCGGGGTGGGTGGCTGCTGCTCCGAGGGGGGAAGAGTAACCCTTTTTGGAGCCGTTTGTGTAGACGAAGTCTTGCCAGTTCCATGCAAGTATTCCTTTGGTGGCGGAGAATGTTAGTGTCGTGCGTTCCGGGAGGGATAAGTAAGGGGGTGGGAGGGCTTGGGGGGGAGATGGTAGATGCATGCTGAGTGTGGTGAATACGTGTCTAAGGGGTGCGGGGGTGGGATTGTGATGGTGAGATTGGGAAGGTGTGTATCTTAAATTGATTCGAGTGTGTTATGGAGGGCGGTCATGGCTGTGTGCGATGGTAAGGCAGAAAGTGCGAGGGGGTTGGCTACGAGGTAAATGTCGACCATCCGGCGTGTGCCGAATGGGGTGGGGTTGGGGTGGCATGTGTGTTGGTCGGGGGGTAGGAAGGTGTTTGCGTCGTTGGGAAGGGTGTAGAGGTGATGGGCGTAAAGAGAGTTGATGTATTTGAAATGACGATAAGGTGTGTGTTCCCAACGGGGGAGGATGAGTATGGTGGCGCTGCGTGTGTGAGGGGTTGCGATGCGGGCGCTTGTGATTGCGTGTTCCATGGCGCGGCGCATGCACTCGTGGTCGTATTCCGGGTTGGCTATGTTTGTGCCGTGCCCTGTGTGTGGGGCGTTGCTGCCGCTAGATGAGAAGACTATATCTTCGGTGAAGAGTGAGTGATATGTGTGAGAGTGTAGTGATTTGTTGAGGGGGTCGGAGTAGAGTTCTGTGTGGGTGTGAAGTGTGTTGCTGAGGGCTGTGAGTAGGTCCTCCCTTACTCCCTAGTGGCCCATCTGTTTGGTGTGGTGGTGGCGGGTGTGGGTGAGTGGATTTCTGAACGGGAGCCGAGGCGGGTGAGGAGGTGGTAGACCTCCTTTTCGAACGAGAGATGCGTAAGGTCGGGACGGAAGAGTTGGAAGAGATGCCGGACGCGGGGGCCGTTGAGGGTAGTGAGCGCGCGGCCGTCGGGGGTGCATAGGGTGGTGGTGTCATGTAGTGTGGGGTGGGCGTGAATGGTGAATCTGCCAGTGGGGAGCATGTCTAGGTCGGGGCGGATGGGGTCGTGGTTGAATGACATGAGGGGGTGTGTCCATGGGGGGGGTCCATGTTGAGGTAGGATGGGTGTGGTGGAGGGGACGAAGCCTGAGCTAAAAGGGGGGAGGGTGGTGGGGCCAGAGGGGGTCTCACTGATGGTGTCGTGTAGCTGCAGGCAAGGGGCCCACAGGATGTCGTGGAGCCGAGTGAGGTCGTGTTGTTGGCCGCGTTCGCACCAGTCGCATTGCCATGATATGGGTCCCTGTGCTGGACGGCATTGGGAATGGACGGCAAAGTGCGGGCACGTGCAGCAGGTGGAGGTGGGGTTTGTGTGAAGGGGTTCATGGCAAATGGAGCATGTGGTAGGGGAGGGGGTGGGGAGGGTTACCGATGTGGGGGTGGAGGATATGAGGCGAAAGCCGTCGTCTAGTTGTAGTTGGATGTCCCATTCCGTGAGGTGTTCTGGGGCCCATTCTACCATGTACTGGGTTTGGCCGTAATATGTGTCTTTGTGTTTTGAGATAATGCGTGTGACGTCGCAAGGGGGGTAGTGGTGGTCTGAGGGTGAAAAGGCATGCGGTCTCGATGTGTGTGGTGTGTGCTAGGCAAGGGTGTAATCGGGTGTGGGGGTTGTGGATGCCGGAGGAGATGTTGGTGGGGGAGCGGGAAAGGTGGGGGGATACGAGGGGGAGCCATGGGGGGTGGATGGTGGTGGGGGGGATGCTTGCTTGGGAATGAGGTGTGCGATGGGGAGGTGGTTGTGGATAGTGGCAAGGGGCTCTGTGAGGACCGCGGCGAGAAGGCGGACTAGGACAGAGAGTGGGGCGGAGGACCCTGTGTGTGTGGAGATGGATTTGCATGATTTGAGGAGGAGGGAGGTGGAGGTGGCGCGGAGGAGGACCTGAGGCCATGTGGTGATGTTGTGTTTCCATAGGGGGTTGAGGCGGGGGAGGAGGGAAGCGTGTGTTTTGCGGGGGGATAATTCACATTATGCTTGTTTGTAAGTGTGGGGGTCAATGATGTGTGTGGCATTCTTTCTGAGTGAAGCGAGGAGGGTGTTGTCTTGGCGGGTGAAGTAGTTTCGGAGTGTGGAGGCGATGGGGTTGGTGAGTGAGAGTGGAGGGATGTTGTGGATTGAGGTGCCCGCATCGCGTTGGGCTCGTACCATGCATCGGAGTGTGGGTAGGGGGTGGCGTGTCATGATGGATTCGGTGGGCCAGTGGGTAAATGTGGTGGAGATGGTGTTTATGTGTGCTCGAGCCATGTGGCCTCTCTAGCCAGGGGTGTTCATGATTTTGTGAAGGTGACAGACTGTGAGTTGTGCGGCGTGGGCTTTAAGGGAAGGGAGGCCATATCCGAGGTCAGTGGTGGGGCGGTGGAGGGTGGTGCGGGGGAGGTTACGCACCGAGGAGACGGCGGAGCGGAGGGCCCGGCAGATTTGGCCTTCGAGGATGTCGAGCTGGGAGTCGCTGAAGAGGCCCAGTTGGAGAGTGAATTGCTTGCCGATTAGTAGTCCTCGGATGACGCGTAGTCTGCGAGATTGTGTTAGTGGGGAGGTGGAGAGGGCGGTGATGAGGGATGCGGTGGTGCGCTTTAGCTCGTGCCAGTGTTTAGTGGAGGTGAGGGAGGTGTTGAGCTCTACCCCGAGGACGCGGTACGTGTCTGTGGGGCCGATGGCGGGGATGGGGGCGTCGTGTGAGTTGATGGTGATGAATTGTGTTTGGAGGCGGGATGCGAGTAGGGTGATGTTGGCAAGGGAGAGGGCGTTGCCTGAGCGCCAGAGGGCGTCGGTAATGCAGCATTTTCGGATGTTGACGGTCATACCTGTGTAGGCGCTGATGAGGGAGACTTTCCGTAATTGGATGGCCATGTTGTGGGTTGAGCATGTAGCGAGGCTGAGGTCATATGCGAAGCCGTGGCCGGGGTAGGTGGCTGTGGGCTCTATGGGGTCAACGTTAGTGGTTGGGGGGCCCGGTCGGTATCCCCGGTTGCCTACTCTTATCCAACGGAGGAAGGGTTCGAGGAAGAGGGTAAATAGGAATGGAGAGAGGGTGTCCCCCTGCATGGTGCCGCGATTGATGTCTATGGAGGGGGTGGGGCCATACCGGGTAGTGTAGTATGTGGAAGAGACTCCGTATAGCTGTTCACATGTGTGAAGAGACTCCGTATAGCTGTTCACATGTGTCGACAAGGGTGGGGGGCATACCGAGTTGGCGCATGTGTTTGAACATGATGCGGTGGTCGGCGGCGTTGAATGCGCCCTTGAAGTCGGCGTACATGACGTAGAAATCCTTGTGGTATAGCTTGGCGTCCTCCATCATCATGATGATGGAGGAGAGAGCATCGTGAATGCTGCGGTGTCTCCGGAATCCGTCCTGTTGGTCGCTTAGGATGCCGTGAGTTTCTGCGTACTTTGATCATGCATCTTGGCCCCCGCGTCCGACACCTCTACCAACTCTTTCGCCCCGACCTCTCGCAGCATACGTTCGAAGAGGAGGTCTACCACCTCCTCACTCGCCTAGGTTCCCGCTCAGAAATCCACTCACCCACACCCGCCACCACCACCCGTAACAGATGGGCCACGAGAGAAGATCTCCTCACAGCTCTCCGTCACACATTCCGCATCTAGACAAAACTCTACTCCGATCCCCTCAATAAATCCCTCCACTCTAACACTTACCATTCCCTCTACCCCGAAGACATAGTCTTCTCATCCAGCGGCAGCAATGCCCCACACACATGGCAAGGCATCAACATCGCTAACCCAGAATACGACCACGAATGCATGCGCCGCGCCATGGAACACGCAATCACCAGCGCACACCTCACAGCCCCTCACACACCCAGCGCAACCATCCTCATCCTCCCCCGATGGGAACACACACCTTACCGCCACTCCAAATACATAAACTCCCCATACACACACCACCTTTACACCCTCCCCAACGACGCAAACACCTTCTTACCCCCCGACCAACACACTGGCAACCCCACCCCCACCCCATTCGGCACGAGATGGATGGTCGACATATACCTCGTCGCCAACCCCCTCGCACTCTCCACCCTCCCGTCACGCACAACCATGTCGGCACTTCACAACACCCTAGAATCTATCTACGACACCCATCTCCCCAACCCCACCATCACCCCCCTCCTCCCCACCTCTTCGACACATACTCACCCCACTCAGCAGGCATTTACCACCTCCCCCCGCACCCAACTCACCCCATCACGTACCCCCTCCCCATAACGCATGCATCTAACATACCCCCCACCAGAGGTGCTCCTGCTTGGAACTGGTAGGACTTTGTATACACAAACGGCTCGAAAAAAGGAAGCTCGTCCCTCCTCGGAGCAGCAGCTACCCACCCAGCCTCGGACACTAAAATCAAAATCTTTGTGACCTCTACCCCTCCCTCGCACACAATAAATCGCTCTGAATTAGCTGGCATAGACATAGGCCTCCAACTTGACCGTACCCACCTCCTTACAGACAGTGCGTGCTCCCTCCGCCTCATACAAGGATACTTAAGCTGCCCTTCCGCTTACAAACACAACATCCACGGCGACACCTCCAATCCATCACACACACCCTTAAACCCCGCTGCGACGCTGGCATCCGTACACACCTCGGCAAAATCAAAGCTCACAACCACTCCTTAGGTAACGACCTCGCAGACACCCTCGCCAACCAAGTCGCGGACGGTCACCCACCCGACACTACATACACCACGGGTTTAGACGTCACGATAGGCCACTGGACTTGGCCATACACCCTCATTCCACAAACCCTAGGAGACCCATTACCCTACATATACACTAACCTCAAAGCTGACGCACACACCTACATCACCAAACACACACACACGCCCCTCTCGCAATCTACCAAACACGGTGCCCTCCTCGCCCGCGCGGCGGAGGACGGCGCCGATTTCTCTTTCCACAAACACCACTCAACCCTCACAAATATACAATTCACACACAAGCAAGAATTCATGTGGGGAGTCCACAACACTCGCCTTCTTTCTCATGACCCCACCCTGCGTTGCCCCCTCTGTGGCCAATTCACTAGCAACGGCCACATGGCCGGTAACTGCCCCACCATGTATGGCCTAAGACAGGACCGACACAACAACGCGTTGCAACTCCTTCTCTCCCTACTGGAACGCCACAACGGAGGACGATGGGAAACCATCACCGCAGACTTCGGTAACAAACCCATAAAATCCCCACCCCTGCCCGCACTCCACTTGACCGCCACCCACCTCACCACACCCACATGCCCACCCGCCTTGATGCTGCTGACGAAGGTCTCTCGCCCGACTCCTCCCTAACCTCGTGTCCCGCCGTCCTCCCACCCGAGATTCTCCCCCCCACGCTACGACCCCCCGCACACAAACCCGACTTCATCCGCATCCTCGAACCTCGATTCGTGGGTCACTCAAATGGTCGCCGACGCTACGCATCCATAAAAAAGATTCAGATAGGGGAATGGAAGTACTGCACAGACAACACCTCTCCCACACAGCTAACCTCATAGGTGCCAAATACACACCCCTTGCAAACGCCATCCGCAGCCACTGGCCAGGCACAGTGGTTGACATCCTTCCCATCGTCATGAGTCGCACAGGTACACCGCACTCCTCCACCATCACGAGTCTCACCTCCCTACTCACCGCCCGCACCGACCCTCCTGATAAACTCCTCTCCAAAGCACGCCTCGACACGTCTCGCATCCTTGCACAACTCCATACGCACACTGTCCAATGGCTACATCACCTCCTCCTCATATACCGCATCAAATCCCGCACGACCTCCCGCCGCGCCTCCGCATACTGCCCCTTCGCACGCCCCTGAATGCACACCACCATCACCCCACATCAGACCCTCCCCGGGGGGGAATAAAACCCCCGAACACCCTTGGAGAGGTTGGACATAGGAGGTTCACGGTCTAGCCCTGACTTGTAAGTTCCCTGTATGGCATAGTTGGGAGGGCCCAGAGAAAGCAGCCGGCGCATACGGCTTTTTGGTGAAAAACCGGCGCATACGGTACATGTTGTAAACAATTTCAATTTCAATTTCCTGCATCTTTGATTAGTGCGGTCCATAGTTTGAGGAGGTTGTTCATGAGGGCGATGGGGCGATAGTTGTCGAGGAGGGTGGGTTGATTAGAAATTATTACGCTGTTACTGCTTAGGCGGGGGGACTGTGGCAATTACTGCGGTTGCTTACAGTTTTTAAACTCCCGAGGAACGTCGACACACAGTGTAGCTAGGTGTGTCGATAGGTGTACCTGGTCGAAGAGACCCAGGCCCAACTTGCTAATACGTCCTGAATGGCGAAGCAGAGTGGCCCGAGAGACAGCAGTCGGTCCAGTTTGCCGGCACATGTTGTGGATAATTCCAATTTCAATTTGCATCCTAACCACAACTCCCCCGCCCCCCCGAACACAACTCAGCAACAACCCTTGAGGCTTGAGCCCGATACTAGGCCACGATACCACAGCGCTACAGTAGCCATACACAGCTCAACGACGGTTTTCTTTCCGCAGCCCCTACTACCGCGTACGTGTATCTAGCCTACCTAGCATTAACCACCTAATGGCCCTTGCTCTTCCATCCCGACATCAAGTCAGCGACCACTATCCACCCCGAAACTATACTATTTATCACATAGACCACCCCCCCCCCCCCGGCATGACCACATCTGAGCGAAGAATCCGCGATAAACCGCGGCGGTAGCGTTGCGTTGTGCAGTCACTGTTGACACCGCATGTCATTAGTGGCGCGCAACCGGGCGCACATTTGTTTCTTGCACCCCCGGGATAAAGCCGTTTAGAATTACCTGATTCTGAAAATCGGCTTCATTAAATTCAAGTACACAAGCTCAATGCTTCTTATGAGCAATTGGTGGACCTCATTTAGACATACGAGTTGCACACCCTTTAATAATGAATGATCGTTGAGCGATGTGAGGCTCGCCGGGTCATTAAACCATATCGACTACATGTACGTTGAACGCAATCTACGCTATGGCGGCTGAGTTGGTTGATCGCATGGCTACTTTGGTGGCAGTTCGTCGCTTCCCTGGCATGGGTGGTATTGACTCCCGCTCGTTGCGCTATAAAAGTTATGTCCGTATGCATCACTTCGTTCGGCGAACTACTTGTGTTCCTTTTCGGCGGTTTTTAGGGGATGTGCGACGTTAATTTATGCAACGTCTTTATGCTGCTCTTCATGGTGCTCTGGGTTCCTACCTACCGCGACTCTTTGCAGGCGGGCAGTGCTGACGCTGCGGTATGCCTTCCTGTTCCTTGGGCTTCGGTCTATTCCTCTTCTCTTCTTTTAGCTTGGTGGCCTCCACTGCTTTTTCTTGTAAAAAAATGAGTTACACAAAAAGACGTAATCCACGCTCATCCGGCAATTAAAAAAATAGTACACGACTACCTACAGGTATTACTCTTGTTCTTAGTTATTCGAAACATAATTTGATCATGTACATGTTCATGTACATTATCATGTACATGTACAAGTAGTGAAGTTACGGGTACATACACAACACGTACA